>BQMB01001799.1:0-50316 GCA_027943415.1 Closterium sp. NIES-67
TTACCGCAAACAAAGCCACGGCGAGGACCGGTCTGGATCTGGTACTGACAACGCCCGCCGCCCGAGCCACCACTCGGCACACCATCACACGCCCGACCACCGCCAGCGCCGGGCCACCCGGGCGGGAGGACACTCGACTGCCGCGTCTGCGACGGCTGCTGCGGCTGCTGCGAAGGCTGCGACTGCGGCGGCTGCTGCGACTGCTGCAACTGCAGGGGCGGCGGCTCAGCTGGACTGGGCAGGGTCCCCTCGTTCGCTCCAGCACCAGACGACCCGACCCCACCACCACCCACTCCCGCACCCCCGCCTCCTCCGCCGCGCCCAACCTTGGGGCGGCGGACCTTCCCCGAACGAAACTGCGCTGCAGCAGCAGTCTCAGCCACAGCGGCAGAGCCGTCGGAGAAGGTACACTGAGCGGGGGCACAACCCTGAAAGATAGGGACCGGGACGGTACCGCTCGCCTGGGCGATGGAGCGGTGGCGGGTCTCTATCACAGTCAGGGTGTCGACAAAGTCAGCGAGGGTGAGGTCTGCGGGGTGAATGCTAAGGAAGCGGTCGCGGGCGACAGCAAGGCGGTCAGGGAGGCGGGTGGCAAGCAGGTAGAGGGTAGAGGTAATGGGCGGCTGGTGGGCTCTAAGCTGTGCGTCAGTGCAGGCAGCGCGCCAGGTGTCATCTATCGAGCGCAGGTGAGCAGCGAGGTCAGAGACAGTGGGGAAAGATGCAAGGTCAGGAAAGAGCATCGGGAGGATCAGGCGACCCACCGAGGCAGCCGGAGGGGTGGAATAGCGCTGGATGACAGCATCTAAGTATGCCTGAGCAGTAGTGAGGGACCTAAAGCGAGGGCGCTCGGACGGAGGAAGGGCGTTGCTAATGGCAAGCTCAGCGACAGCATCGCGAGAAAGCCAGACAGAGCGCGCACGGGCAGTGGCAGCAGTGGACTCGCGCTCAGTGGGTGTGGAGTCAGCGGGCAGGATAGCAGGGGGGTCTGGGCAGGGGAGCGTACCGTCAAGGTGTGCGGAAAGCGGTTCACCATCCTGCCGCTGGCCAGTGAGTTGGCGGCGGAGGTCGGCCAGCCACGCCTCGAACTCCAGAGGCTGGCCTTCAGCATCGAAGCGGAGCTCCGCCGCCATCAGTAGCAGTGCAGTGCGGTGCGAGGCAGTGCAGCAAGGTGGAGTGCAATGCAGTGCGGTCCAGTGCGGTGCAGTGCGGTGCAGTGCAGTGCGGTGCAGGGCAGGACAGTGTGGTGTGGGGGGGGGGGGGGGGGGGGGGGAACCGTACCAGCGAGGGGGAAGGGGGGCCGAGGCAGGGACGAGCGCAGGGGCCGGGCCGGGGCAACGGGGCCGGGCGGGTGCGACGGGGCCGGGCGGGCGCGACGGGGCCGGGCGGGCGCGACGGGGCCGGGCGGGCGCGACGGGGCCGGGCCGGTGCGACGGGGCCGAGCGAGGGCGACGGGGCCGGGCGGGCGCGACGGGGCCGGGCTGGTGCGGCGGGGCCGGGCGGGTGCGACGGGGCCGGGCGGGCGCGACGGGGCCGGGCGAGCGCGACGGGGCCGGGCTGGTGCGGCGGGGCCGGGCGGGTGCGACGGGGCCGGGCGGGCGCGACAGGGCCGGGTGGGCGCGACGGGGCCGGGCCGGTGCGACAGGGCCGGGCGAGTGCGACGGGGCCGGGCGAGCGCGACGGGGCCGGGCTGGTGCGGCGGAGCCGGGCGGGTGCGACGTGGCCAGGCAGGGGCGACGGGGCCGGGCAGGGGGCGACGGGGCCGGGCAGGGCGCGACAGGGCCTGAAGGCGTGACGGGGCCCAGGAGGGGCGTTACGGGACCCAGGAGGGGCGTTACGAGGCCCAGGAGGGGCACGACAGGGCCCAGGCGAGGCCCAGGAGGGGCACTACGAGGCCCAGGAGGGGCACTACGGGGCCTAGGAGGGGCGCGACGGTGCCCAGGAGGGGCGCTACGGGGCCCAGGGAGGGCGCAACGGGGCCCAGGAGGGGCGCTACGGGGCCCAGGAGGGGCGCGACGGTGCCCAGGAGGGGCGCTACGGGGCCCAGGGAGGGCGCTACGGGGCCCAGGAGGGGCGCTACGGGGCCCAGGAGGGGCACTACGGGGCCCAGGGAGGGCGCGACGGGGCCCAGGGAGGGCGCGACGGGGCCCAGGAGGGGCGCTACGGGGCCCAGGGAGGGGCACTACGGGGCCCAGGAGGGGCGCGACGGGGCCCAGGAGGGGCGCGACGGGGCCCAGGAGGGGCGCTACGGGGCCCAGGGAGGGGCACTACGGGCCCAGGGGGGGGCGCGACGGGGCCCAGGAGGGGCGCGACGGGGCCCAGGAAGGGGCGCGACGGGGCCCAGGGGGGGGGGGGGCGCGACGGGGCCCAGGAGGGGTGCTACGGGGCCCAGGAAGGGCGCGACGGGGCTAGGGGGGGTCGCGACGGGGCTAGGGGGCGAGCGGAAGCGGTAGGTGGGGGGGGGGGATCCTACCTACGCGTGATACCATATCAAAATTTGAAGAAGTGAATGTTGTTAGAGAGAGGGTACACACAGATATACCTAAGTGTTGTACCCTCTAAGAGGCTACCCTATACAGTCTATACAAACATGACAAATACACATGTTTGACAGGGCGCTGATTGGCCCTTAGCCAAAATCAGGGCGAGATGCGTGTTGGGGGCTTTGTGAGGGCAGTTATTGGCCCTTCACCCAAATCAACGGCCAATGCGTACTGGGGGCTGTGTGAGGGAGCTGACTGGTCCTTCACCAAAATCACCTCCCAGTTTGTGATGCGTGCGGTGTGAGGGGCCGATTGGCCCTTCGAAAAATTTGCAGAGGTGTGCCGCAGGCTGTGTGTGCGAGGGCGCCCATTGGCCCTTCACGAAATAGCCACCTGGATGGCCCCAATTTCCCTACCTCCCCTGCAATTTTGTTTTGCCCGCCCCCCAATTCCTTTCTGCCCCATCCCTCGATTTCGTCTCCCATTCGCAATTCGCCACGATCCGTATCTCCACCAACCGACATCGTCGCGTGCCTCAGGCACGCAAGATTACTAGACAAGGAACGGGGAGGGGGAGGGATAGAAACTCGTGAAAGACTCGTCTAGATTTTTTAAATTCGTATGTCAGTCTGTCTGGGAGATTAGAAAAGTAAAAAAAACTTCTGTCGGGCCTGGCAAGAGCGCTGTACAGTACAGCACAGCCTCGCCATGAGCCTCGCTGATCAACCACACCCGCACCGGCGCGGGGCCGGGCCTAGGGCGCCGCGAAATTCCGTGCCGCCGCCAGAACATAGATAGGTAGCGCACGCGAGAGAAAGCCCCTCAAGGGAGAAGTCTGAGGGGCAGCGGTTGGGAAGGGAATGGAAAAGTAACGTGCAAAACAGTAACTTTGAAATCAGAGTTAAAAACAATGGTAACTCTGATTAATCAGACAAAAAAAAATTGTTACTCTGATTTTTCAGACTTTTTTTAAGGGGCGACTCTGAAGGCCATACCAAGAGATGGCAGGCAAGTCTGATGAATCAGACAAGCCCAAAACCAATTTGGGGGCCTGCTCGTTTCTTTTCCGTTGCCGTGCCGCCATGGCGGCCACGCCGTGCCGTGCCGCCGTAGCGGCCATGCCGTCCCTGCCGTGCTTCCGTGGTGGCGTCATGGAGCTGCCGTCATAGCCCCGACGCGTGGCGTCGACGCCACACCGCTGCGATGGCGTCGTGCTGCCGTCGCAGTGTCGACTTCCCGCCGCTGCATTGACGTCGCGTTGTGGCGGCGTCGTAATGCTGCAGTGGCAGCGTCGCTGGGCGGCAGCCGGCCGCGCAACGTTTGTGGCGCCGCCATACCTGCCGCCCACACGCCAGCCTCGGGTGTGAGGCTGGACCACGCCCCGCCCCCCTTCCCCTGTGTCCTCTTCCTCGCCGCAGCCGACGGCTGACTCCCACCGGCCGTCCCACCGTCGCGGAGCTTGGCCACGCTGCCGAGAGGGCGGGTGCCGCTGCAATCGCCGCTGTCGTCGAAGCCGCCGCCGCCGCCACTGTCGACACTGCCGCCACTGCCGCCGCTGTCGACGCTGCCGCCGCTGCCACCGCTGCCGCCCTTGCCATCTCACGGGCCGTGGGGTTGGCCCTGCCGGAGTAGTCGTGGCTGCTGCTGGGAATGGGGGTGCTAGGTTAGGGGGTGTGGGTGTGTGTGGGTTCTACTACTACCAAGCCTAAGGGGTGTGTTAAATTATATATTTTGTTATATAATTGGTAGGCTTGGTAGGTTTATCAAACTCTACTGTAAAGGGTACAACCCCCCTCCTTTTATGCCTCTCTCTTCCATTCTAGTCCTCTTTTCTCTCGTCAACTCTCCCTCCTAGCTAAAACCTTACGCCATTCCATGGCCTACCTTCTTAGCTAGCTATCCTAGCTTCGTAAAAATAGATCCTCTACTGGATCCCCCTCTGCACCCCCAGTCTCTTGACTCCAGACTGAGACAGTCGCATCTACAGGAGCCTCCATACAACCAGTGGCCTCCTCCACGGGCATGGACCCGAATCTAATGGAGAAGTTCTTCTCCTTCATGTCGACCTACGAGCAGCCTTCGGCTCCTACTCAATTGGCACACAGCAACAACAACAGTGGGGCAGTCCCAATGAGCCTCAACGACGCATCGTACGCAAGGGGCGCACAGCCCAAACAACACCAACCCTACCAGCCCTCGCTAGGTTTGTTTACCTTCCTGCCGACTCCCACGTGGCAGTGGACTCAGAGACTGCTGACAAGCAGACATACATCGTCACCATGCAACAACAGTTCAACAATATTTTGAAACTACTTACGTCCCCACCTTTCAACGGGAAGGACTTCTTCGCCCGCAGCTTCAATTTTGAGTTACTGATGGACGGCGCGCGAATCCTCGACTTCTTCACTGAATCTTGGCCCTTTCCTGTAAACGGGACTACTCAAGAGAAGAAGATTTACACTAATCAGTCGCTGATGGCCTTTACCATCCTCTTGCGCAACCTGTCAACGGAGCAACAAAGCATCCGCACGTATCGCAACTTCGGCAACTCAGCCAAATTGGCATAATGTCATCTGAAGAGCGTCTACCAATCAACAGACAACGTGACACAAAGCCAACTGATGGCATAACTCATGACAATCCAAATGCAACAAGGAGAAAAGGTGATGCCGTACATCAATCGTTGCAGAGGCTTACGCGACAAGCTTCTACGAAGCGGAGGTCACTTATCGGAGGACTAGTTCGTAACCGTCGTTCTTGCCAGTCTTGATCCTCAATGGCGTACGACGCATTCCCTACTACGCGCTCATGGGAGGATCTCCAATATGCACTTGTGCGCGGAGCTCCATGCCGAACAACTAGACATGGACCTGTACAAAGAACGACATGCCAAGAAACTAAGCCAACAACTCGCGTTCTGCACGCACGGGTGCAACCATAACAATCATCATCAGAAATGACACTCACCTCTGTATTGTCATTGATGCCACACGACAGGAGACTCACGCTGCAACTGCCCAAGGCAGCAGCAGCAGCAGCCGCAGCCGCAGTACCCGCATTACCAACCTCGAGCGCCACATTATGGAATCTGGTCGCTTCAAATCAGCATCCCCCACCAGCTCTGGCGAATCGCTCTGCACAAGACGCACAAAATGTTGTCAGCTGCATGGCACTAACAGATTTCTGCGCACCCGACTCGTCGCTTCACAGCGATCTCGACGAACAACCCCCGCTCCGACACAGACCCGACTCCAACCAAACCTGACTTAAGCTGCTATAGCTCGCGACGAACCATCCGGCCGCGACACATGGTTTCTTGATAGCTGCTATGGACAGCACATGTTTTCTTTGACACGTTTCGTCCAGAGAGAGAAGACCCTGAGCCGAGGAAAGAAGGGGTCGATTATTTACAATCCAGCGAGACAAACGTGATACTACAGATATCACAAATACTCGTTGCCGACAACCTTGACTACAATCTACTAAGCGTCAACCAACTAATGACGAAGGGCATTCACCTGGAGTGTGAAAGCTTCGATCAGGAGTTCCATCTCTATCACGGGAAGGGCGGTCTCTTCATTGGCAGAGCCATCCAAAAGCACGGCGTCTTTGTCTTGGACTTCGTTCTAGACTGCGGAAGCGTTGACAGCGATAGTGTCGTCTCCTTCACGGCATAGCAAACCCGCCGGATCTTGATCCCGGACTCGACCGTAACGGTTTCTGGTACTCCAACACCATCCCTGAAGTAGAAATCACGTGAGCACTAGCGGTGATGCGGGAAGCAGATGAACAAGAAGCAGAAATACAGCACATAGCAGAACCACAAGCGCCGATAAGACCACTTCCTGCTATTCCCATCGCTGGGACCTCATCGACGCCACCCGTCGAAGAAGATCAGTCTGACACTGAACCCGTTGACGAGCCATCATCGACCGACGCCGAGTAGATGAAGGCGCATCCTCGCGAGCAGCACCAAAGCGCGGCGACCGTCTCCGCCTTCTACGCCAACTCGGACCTGTACCGCCAATCTATGGAATACAAGGCGAGCGAAGAGATTTGGCATCCATGGTTAGGACATCCTGACAATTCAAGACTATTCGACACTTTTCGTACGAATATCATGGATAAGGATGCTCTTTTACATCCCGCTGGCCGTGAACTTCGACTACATCGATGCACCTGCTTTATCTGCCCGGAAGCAGATCTTCTTCGTCAACCATTCTCATCGCACCACAACCCGAGCGCACCAGAGTATGGTGTAGCAGAGAGGATGAAAAGAACCCTCCAGAACACCATGAGGAAGTTGCTGACTGGGATGCGCTTGCCCAACTCGCAGTGGCCGGAGGCGATGAACCACGTTGTTATGCTGCATAATCTTTTGTCGTCAAGCTCCCTGCCAAACAATGCATCACCGAATTTGTTGTGGACAAGGAATAAGGGCAGCACAAAATGGTTACGACTATTCAGCTGCATGGTACAGTACCGTCCGCACACTGCATGAGCTGGAAGATTTTCACAGCGGTCAAGATGGAGCCTACACCTTGGTGTGGAAAAACATGACAAGGCCTGGAAAATCTCCGACGTGGAAGATAAGGAAATGGTACCAGCACGTGATGTGATTTTTTACGAGAACCTCACCCTCAACCATTACCTGGAGAACATCGTAGCCAATCAAGACCCATCTGCTGGTTTCACTGGCGCACGCATTCGCTTCGACCGAAGAAGAGGCTGACATGGAGGAGCAGAACGTCTCGAACGCGTCAGCAGCTGCAAGACCACTTCCTTACTGCTCCGTTGACATGGAGATGGACAAAGAAAACCCTCGCAAAAGCGCAAATGCCGAAGCATACTACCACTTCGCCGATACTGGTTACGTAACTCCTCACTACATCAACACCAATGTTTCGGAACGAGTAGGAGTAGGTTTCATACCTGATCCTGAAGCGGGAGACAAAGCAAACTATCCCGAGGATCCAACACTCCCCCGCTACACCAAGACAGGCCTGCAAATCCTCAGACTCGTAGCAATCGTGCATCCTCCGTCCTCACCATCGCCAGTTGAGGAGCCGAAGACCGTCAAGCGAGCGCTGCAAGGACCACACATGGAGCAATAGAGGGAGGCAATGGATCGCGGGTTAGCTGTACTGCACGAACGAAACACTTGGAAGCTGATACCGATTTCTCAGAACCAAGGTGAAGACCATCCTCTCTGGGAAGTGGGTCTTCCGAGTGAAGACTAAGGCAAATGGAACCATCGAACGATTCAAGCCACGATGGGTGGTTCGCGACTTTGACCAGCAGTATATTAATGAATACAGTAAGACAAATGCTCTAGTCAGTCGCCACACTTCACTTCGCATTCTCCTCGTTGTCGCCGCCGCCAGCTGGCTTCCTCTATGACAAATCGGCGTTGCCATCGCATTCCTTTACGCCCCAGTTGATGCCGACATCTTTGTCGATCAGCCCCACGCCTACGTCAACGACCCAACACTAGTCTGTCCATTGGTCAAATCCCTCTATGGGATCAAACATGCCCCGGGCATGTGGCAGCAGTACCTGCACCGGACCCTCACCACCATGGGCTTTGCCCAACTCTCCCATGACCAAGGCATGTACAGGTTGTCACGCAGCGGCGACTACGCCCTGCTGATTGTCTATGTGGATGACCTGCTGTACGTCGGCTCCACTGCTTCCATCACAATCTGGTTCGAAGGGGAGCTAGAACTCCAGCTCACAATCACTGTGTCGCCGAACGTGATGCAGTATCTCGGCCTCAAAATCACCGACGGCCTGGACACCATCCACCTATCGGCATCAAAGTACGCCGAGACCATCGCTCGGAGATTCGACCTCTCTCCACTACCTCTCGCTACTCCATACACCTACGTGCCGCTAGCACCCACGTCGACCGTCGCGCTGCTCGCACCAGCTAAAATCCAGGAGTATCACCAGAAACTGGGATGTCTGCTGTTCGCCGCCGTTACATGCCATTCTGATCTCTCCTACGCAACTAGCCAGCTTGCTACCTACCTTAAGCAACCTGAAGGGGGAATCTGCAGGAACTCGATTGAGCGCTCCACTACTTTGTCTCAACTCCAACCAACGGCCCGACCTTCCACAAAAACGCCACTACCGAAACCGAACTCATCGGCTACGTCGACGCAGATCACGCCGACGATAAGGACAACCGACGCTCATGCACGGGCTACATCTACCGTTTGGAACCTATCAGAACTATCTCCTGGCACTCGGGAAAGCAGGAACTCATCGCTCTCTCATCTGCTGAAGCTGAATATATCGCCCTCCTCACAACCTCAAAGGAAGAGCTGAACCTGCGCGAGCTGCTCGAAGAAGCGAAGATTGCTGAGTTACCGAGCTTCTCCCTCTTCTACGACAACCAATCAGCATTAAGAATCGCCAACAAAAACAGATTCGAGAACAGGACGAAGCACATCTTGCTTCACTATTTTTTTTCGTGAAGGATGAGATCGAGCAGGGAAGCCTACGATTCGTCTACTGCCCCACCACTGAAATGGCAGCCGACTAATTGACCAAGAAGCTGATGAAGTCGAAGTTTGAGTACAGCATGCTGCTGACTAGACTGCAACACGTCAACAACCTCGACCACACCGACACTCCAAAAGTGAAGGAGGTTGTTGGAAATGATAAAAGAACTTAAGGCATTTCCGGAGTCTTGCATAAGTGTACGAATACGCGAAGACTACAATGACGGGGATCATCGAGTCAACACTGCTACAGTAATACCGATGGTTGACACAGGTTGACGACACACCGCAGAGGTTACAAAAGGGCAACGGCCGCAGACCATTGACCGTGCAACCCAACAGTCAGAATCGAAACAGCCAAGAGTCAGCGCGATAGTAAGGACAAATAACCGTCCCGATATTACAGTATGGATGGTAACCCGAGTCGCCTTATCGAGTCATAAAACGGAATGTACCCCATAAAGTGCACAAATTGTTAGACTCTTCATATTCTCTTGTATTATTATATGAACCTTGTATCCCTTTGCTATAATCAATCACCTGTTCTCACATACTAGTACAAGGGTTCAAGTCAAGACTTCCGCTGTGCTATCAAGGACTCTATTACAAGGACTTAACCTTCTAAAAAGATCCTTGGGCTATTCTCAGCCCAACAGAAAAGAATATTGAAAGTACCTCTCGTAACAATCAGAAATTACAAGTTGTAGCACCAGAATCAGTATTACAGCCATGTGATGCTACAGGAGTTGAGCAAGGTCTAAGGATTACAAAGTGCACTCAAACAAGGGATACACAGGAGCTATATGGCTGGGAGTTGTACTCTCTAAGAGCACATACCCATCTAGCCTATAATTGCTACACATGCAATATACTGTATGTATAAGTTGTCACACCTGCTAGGCTAGATGAGGGGTAGTGCATAGGAAGAGACACGCAACTCCAGGCGGCACTACTAGTCCAACATCTGAGGCAAGAGTCCAAAGACCAGTCAGCAAGGGTACAAACTAAGCAACAGTAACTCAGGGCGGTACTACTAGTCCAGCCTCTGAGACAAG
Source organism: Closterium sp. NIES-67 (assembly GCA_027943415.1). Classification (NCBI taxonomy): domain Eukaryota; kingdom Viridiplantae; phylum Streptophyta; class Zygnematophyceae; order Desmidiales; family Closteriaceae; genus Closterium; species Closterium sp. NIES-67. Next base: position 10,042 of record BQMB01001799.1, read on the forward strand.
AGCCACAAGGTCAGTCAAGATAATAGAAGGAGCAGTACACAAGTCACAGTCCCAGCAAGTGAGCAGCTACTAGAACTAAATCAAGCTGTAAGCAGTGTCGCTGATGATCTTTTGGCATAAGCGCCTTAGTAAAGATATCAGCTGCGTTGGCACCGGAGGCCAAGTGTACTGCTCGTGGCTGGCGGCGCTGCTGTAGCTCGCGAAGGAGGAAGTACTGCAGCTAGATGTGCTTTGCTCTGCCCTCTAGTCGAGGCTCCTGACACAGGAGGATCATGGCCCTGTTGTCAACATACAGGACCGGGGCAGGGCTAGTCCGCTCACCTAAGTCAGTGAGCAAGAACGTCAGCCAACGGAGCTCCTATGCCGCCATGGCACTAGCGTAGATCTCAACCTCACAGCTAGAATATGCAACAGACCATGAGCGACTGGACCGCCACGAGATAGCGCCTGCACGATGGCTAAAGCAGTAGCCCTGGGAGGACCTGAGCATCTCAGCGTCGTCCGCCCACGAAGCATCTGTGTGCTTGATGAGAACCACCGGCTTGCGTCCTCTCAGCACTTGCCCCATGCCTGATGTGCTTTCTAGATACCGCAACACCCACTTAGTGGCCGACCAGTGCTAAGGTCGGTGTCTGCCTGTCGCAACAAAGCAAGCAAGGATACTAAGAGGGTATGCAAGATCTGGACAAGTGCAATTCATTAGGTACATGAGGCAGCCCTCAAGCTCTGCTTACTAGCCATTGGGCTCAACTACTGTAACTCGTAAGGGCCTGGAGCCGAGATTCTGTAATCCATCGGAAGAGGCGTGGGCTGTGCGGAGGAGAACTGAAGGTTGAACCTCTGAAGGACCTGGCGCACCAAGTGTGACTGTGTGAGAGTGATGGTGTGCACTGCTGTCTCTGGAGATCTACAGCCCAAGGTAGCGGCGCAAATCTCCTAAGTCAATGCGGGTGTGTCTCTTCAGCAGCTCGACCTTCACCGAGGCCACTGCGTCTCTGTCTACACTAGTGATGACCAGGTCGTCTACGTAGACTAGGATGTAGAACGGAGTCTGGCCTAAGCGAACGAAGAGTAGGGTAAACTGAGGACAGAAAGAATTGAAGGTCTGCTAGCGTAGCATGCAGCGTGTAGTGCCACTCACGAGGTGCCTGTCGCAGTCCGTTTATTGGTCGCCGGAGGAACCACTGGGTCCCAGGAGGAAAAGTGCAAGAGAAGCGTGGCGGACAGTGTAGGTAGATTTGCTCGTGTAGACTTCCCTGTAGAAATGCTGTGGAGAAGTCCAGTGAGTGAAGCTCATAGTCACGATGTGCTACTACGTGGAGAAACGTCCAAAAAGTGGACATCTTCGGGGTCAGGGCGAAGGTCTGAAAGAAGTCAACACCCTCATGTTGACTGAAGCCTCTAGCAACGTAGCGCGCCTTGAACACCGGCGGCTCTCCAGGAGAGCGCTTCACCTTGAATAGCCACCGGCCATTGACTACGTTCACCCTAGATGGGGGAACTGCGTCGACAAAGGTGCCGATGGATCTCCAAGATGCCATCCTTGCGCCGGTGGAGGCTCGGGCGGTTGGTGGGAGAAGGGCGAGAAGGCAAAGGGGAGGCACCGACGGCGAGTGTGGCTGTTGCGGCTACTGCGGGTGCTCCGCTCCCACGGCAGGACATCCAGCCTCACCACGGCTACCCCCAGTACTCGCCTCGAAAGCATCCCCACGAGCAGCACCCTCAGATAGAACCCTCTCCAGCACCCGCGCCACCCCTAGGACCGTTGGGACTCACCACTAGAGCACCCCAACGACTAGCCATCACCATGGCTATGGCACCACGGCGGCATGGCGGCATGGCAATATAGCAGCATGGTGGCACGGCGACACAGCGGCACGGGGACACAGCGGCATGGCGGCACAATGGCACGTTGGCACCGCGACACTGCGAGCTGGGACAGTGCGGCTCGGCAAGCAGAGTCCGGCAGTGTGGCGGTGGCGCGCAGGGGGGGTAGGAGCTGGGGCTGGCGCGAACTGGGGCCAGCTCAAACTGGGGCCGGCAGGACCTGGGGCCGCCATGAACTAGGGCCCGCTCGAACTAGGGTAGGCGAGCTGGGGCCAGCAAGCTAGGGGTCGGCTAGAGAGCGCGGGCTGGCGAGCTGGGGCCGGCGAGCGGGGGCCGGCGAGGTAGGGCTGGCGAGGTAGGGCCGGCAATCAAGCTAGGGCTGGCGAGCTAGGGCTGGCGAGCTTGGGCCATCGCGTGGCGAGCTAGGAGCCAGCCGCAAGCATGGGGCCAGCGGGTGAGCGTGGGGCCAGCAGTGAGGGCTCGGGTGGCGCGCGCATGGTCCCGCGGCGAGTGCGTGGCCAGCAGGCGAGCGTGGGGCCCAGCGGCGAGCATGGGCCAGCGGGCGAGCGTGGGGCCAGTGGCCGAGGGCTCGCACGGCGCATGATAGGGCAGGCGCTAGGGACTAGGGCGGGCGCTAGGAACGAGGGCGGGCGCTAAGGACTAGGGCGATCTATGGCGGAAGCGCGGGTGAGGGACCTAACCTAGCGTGATACCATCTCTGAATGGAGGGTACAGGGAGACTTTGTGCTAGTGAGTTGTACTCTCTAAGAGCATGCACCTATCTAGCCTATATTAACAAATGCATGTATGTTTGACAGGAAATGCAACCATACATGCAAGTTGTCTTAGAAAGCCTAAGGTATGCCACAAACTAGGCGGTTGACTAGGGTCATGTCGGAATTAAAATCAGAGCACCCATCCTGCATCGTGCCACAGGCAGGGAGAACTTCTTGTGCACAATGCTCAGGCAAGACTCATCATAGTCGCTCTTGGAAATCCATGTCTGCATAACAAAGACAAAAAACACAGTTAGGTAAATGGGCACCAGGATCCAGGAGACAAGTGAGAAATGTGCCATAACTGCATACCTCCTTGAAGGTGGTCAGAGCCACCAGCATGGATCCACCATTCCAGGCACCGTACTGTCACTGCTCATGTGGAGGAATGACACTAATCTCAGTGACAGCGAGCTGGGTGATTTCCTTTGTCAAGCATTCAGCAATCCCTGGCAAGTTAGAAGTACCATCGTTGAGCAAGATGTTGCAAAACAGATTCTTCCTAATATCGGCATCACCCTTCTCAATGGAGTTGTAACACATCTCGTGGAGACCTGAGCCTTCCTTGCCAAGCAGTGAGGGCTTGAACAGTGGTTCTGCACCCTGGAACTGCTCAGCGCTGATAGTAACCATCTGTGAATTTGGAAGCTCGTAGCTCATCCCTGTGTAGTCTCCTGGTCGAAATCAAGGGCAACGTATGCCAGCTTCTCCTTGACATCCCCCACATTATCCCGCTGATCATCTGGAGAGACATAAGTGAAGGAGTTACCCCTCTGAGTCAGGAGCTTGATCAAGTAGTCAGTCAAATCACCACCAGCAAGATCCAGACAGGATTGCATCTGTCAGAGCTTGACCCTCGTATATGGGGACAGCGTGGGACACACCCACACCCAAGTCCAAAACAATACCTAAAAACGAAGACGATATTAGCAGTAGAGACACAGTGTTAAAGCAGCAGCACGAGAAGGTAGCAGGGGTCCAACTAACCCGTGGTGCGACCGCTGGCGTACAAAGAGAGCGCAGCCTGACTGGCGACCGACATTGACAACACATAGAAAGTCTCAAAAATCAGTTGCGCCATCTTCTCGCGATCCACCTCAGAATTCAGAAGAGCTTCAGTCAGGAGCACCAGACACTCCCTTGCCATGACACCAAGCTCATGAAAGGTGTTCTTCCAGATACTTTCCATGCCGTTCCAGCTGGCCACAATGCTTGGAATGTCAAACCAGGAAGCTCATAAGCGAGGAACCGAAAGAAAGAAAGAAAGAAAGAAAGAAAGAAAAGCGCGTGCTATTCCTCTAGCAGCCTCATAGCGCTCATCTTGCTCATCTTGCACTTCACGAAGTCCATCTTACTCACGAGCTGTACCAGCAGGAGTTAGCGCATTTGCGAGCTGAAACGGCCCAAGCTGAATCTGAGATATCTGCACTTCGGAGGCGAGTGCTGCAAACACGAGACGACACGATCGCACCAACGACAAATCAAGGCAACAGGAGCAAGTAACCCAGCAGCATTCCGAAATACTTGGCGACAATTGGCTTTGCCCGAGGGTTCGACGAACAGCCCACCATTGGCTATTGGACGAGCAGAATTTGGCGAAAGGATGAACGCGAATCTGCCGCCCCCAATTACCTCTCCAAGCAGCCTGCAAAATGCCAACATCAACATTGTGCTGGGAATTCTCAAGACGCAGGGGCCACTCACGTTCGACCTGAGCCAGCGTGGCAGCTTGTCTATCAGCGGGTGGATTTTTCACCTGAACGTAATTTACGAGTGCAACCTCGTCAACGACGACGAGCAGAAAATCCGATACGCCGGGTCGCTCCTATGTGGACCGGCTATGGATTGGTGGTAGCAGATAATTCAGTCGCAGGAGCCGGATACGACGCCATGCGTGATCTGGCATTTTCGCATGACCAATCAGCGGGCAGAAAGTTATTGCGAGGTGGACGAGTACAGCATGTGACAATCGTGGTGCGCGGGAATTCGTCGCCGCTTCGAACACATCAATGCAAGAAGTCAAACGCGCGACTGCCTTCGCACATGGCACCAACTTGGATCGATCCACGACTACACCAACAGCTTCAAGAATTATGCAACCAGGTCGGCTACATTCACATTGACGAAAAATTGGGGGACTTCGACCGGATCTGTGCAGAGAAATACAGATTAGGGAAATCATTGATTTGATGGAGGCGCAGAGGGTTGTGGAGCGGTTGGATTTGCTCTTCAAGGCAAGGGCGGGTTTCTATGACGGAAGTCGCACTCGGGGACTAATTGAGCGTGCCACTGTACATGCTGTTACAGCATCGAATTCAGCAATTACATCTTTTAAGGGTCGCTGTTTCGGGTGTAACAGGCTGGGACACCGCAAGTCAGAATACCCAAAGGAGCGGAAGAAGCGGAATCAGGGGCAGGGGAGTTACAACGATCAGGGACAAGCTAAGTATCAGTAGTTAATGGGCCTACTACTGATGGAACCTGCTCGCATGTGACCGACGACCCTTATCGATTACTGGTACCTATCCACGCAATCGACCAAACTCGGCTGAAAAAGAAGGGTGAAGCGGTGGATTACCCCATCTATATAATGAGTAGGGCTCGAGGGGAAAAAAATAAAATCTTCGTGGACGGGGGAGCCAGCCACAGTCTGATCAACCTCGCCACGACCGAAAAAATGAAGTTACCCTTAGATAGGTGTCTACCGGAGATCGACGCCCGACTAGTCGATGGGACACCATGTGCAATAAAAGGTAGGGCGAGCAGGATAAGGGTAAGCTGTGGAGTTGAATTCAAAATTTCAATGGGAATGTTGGCAAATTCACTCAACGGCTTCGACATTTTGCTGGGACGCGATTGGTTGCGACGATTCAATCCAAAAATTGACTGGACGACTAACAATTGTTAATTCAAAATCAACGGCCGTAGTATGACGTTACCAGAATGGATGAAGGGATCACATGGGGAGTAACGTAGGTGAACTCCGTGGCGATCAAACGAGCAGTCGCACGGGGAGCGGAAGTCTTCGCTGTAGTCATTCGCGCCGTTAACGTGGCATCGCGATCCTCCGATTTGGAGAAGCTGACAGCAGCAGTGCTGGCCGGTTTAGCAAGCTGTTTTGCAGGTTCTCGTAGTCATTTCCAGACGATCTACGCGAGGGACTACCAACAGAACGGCCCTTCGACCATTGAATAGAACTAAAACCAGGGATACAGCCCACAGTGCAGCGGCTATTTTCATTAACACAGCCAGAGTTAGAGGGATTACGTAATCAGTTATATTATTTACTAGAGAAAAAATGCATCCGCCCGAGCTCCTCGTCATTTGCCACCCCCATACTGCTCACCCCGAAAAAAGACGGCGGGTATTGAATGTGCACTGACTACTGATCACTAGAGAGGGTGACTATCAAGTCACATTTCCCTATCTCGCGCACCGACAAACTGATCGACCAGCTTCGCAAAGCTCGCTTCTTCTCCAAAATATATTTACAAGGGGGTTACCACCAGATTTGCGTAGTCATAGCTGACTGTCACAAGACTGCATTTTGTACTAGGTACGTGAGTTTCGAGTTTATAGTTATGCCCTTCGGTCTGACGAACGACCCGACAACTTTTCAGATGACCATGAACCAGATGTTCAGTTTGCTCATAGATAAGTGTGTTATAGTCTACCTAGACAAGATACTGATCTACAACAAGACCCTGGAGCAACACTTGAAGGACCTCGAAGCAGTTTTCATGCTACTGTAGGAGCATCGGCTGCTCACGAAGGGGTCAAAGTGCGAGTTTTTAAAAGCTCGCTTAGAATTTCCGGGACACGTTATTCCCATTAAGGGCATCGAAGTGGACCCGCACAAAATCGAGACAGTGCAAGCATGTCTCCTGCCTAAGAACCTGCAGGAGCTGCAAAGTTTTTTACGGCTCGTCAGCTATGTTAGGAGATTTCTCCCAAATATGGCAGGGGTAACTGCTTCGTTAAGTGACCTGCTGTGGAAAGGGACTAAGTAAAAGTGGGGGGAGAAAGAGCAAGCTGCCTTCTCTGCACTCAAAAATTTTATGTGATCAACCCCTGTCCTTCGCATCGCCGAACCTCACCGTCCATTCGAATTCATCACAGACGCAAGCGACATCGACATCAAGGCAGTACTGTTACAGGACTTAAGCGAAGGCAGACAGCCAATCGCGTACGAGTCACGAAAGATGTACCCGCCCGAGCGAAACTATCCGATACACGACAAGGAGTTTCTTGCGATCGTGCATGCTTTCAAAGTATGGCGGTGCTACCTGGCGAGCGCAGACGTGATAGTACAGACAGACCACCGAAGCTTATGGTACATCCGCGCACAGCCACTACTCAACCCACGACAGATTCGGTGGTTGGATTTCATGGAGACCAACTTTCATTATACGGTTACATACAAGAAAGGGGCATCAAACATTACAGACCCCCTTTCTCGCCCATCCGCCCATCTCAACTCCATAATCTTTGCCGAGACTTCCTCGCTATTAACAGGCCAAATTACCCACGGGTACTAGACAGACAGATTCTTTACGTCGGGTGCTTACGAACAGCTCGCAACGACCAAGGGAGTCTATTCCGTAAAGAGAGGGACTGGCCGCATCTTGGTACCAGAGTACAATTTATCACGGGAGTTACTTTTACAGGAAGCTCACGACAGTACCGTTTAGGGGCACTTCGGAGTGGAGATTACCCAGTAGCAGTTGACCAGATACTATTTCTGGCCTGACATGCAAGGAGACGTGCAGCGGCATGCGGTTTCGTGCAAAACCTGCCAAACCATGAAATCATCGAAGTAGAAGCCAGCTGGACAGTGCAGTTGATTCCGCCGTATGAGCACGAGTGGCAGTAGGTGAGGATGGATTTTGTCACGGGATTGCCAGCCAAGGAAGGCTGTAATGACGCGACATTTGTCGTCGTTGATAAGCAGACAAAGATGGCCCACTTCGTTGCCTACAAGAAAAGTATCTCAGATGAAGAAACAACCTGCATATTCATCTCAACGGTCGTTCGCCTTCACAAAATTCCATCTGCCATAATTTCGGATCAGGACACGAAATTCACCAGTAATTTTTGGCGCAACCTCTGGGAACAGTTTGGCACGCGCCAGCAGTTCTCCTCCGCCAACCACCCCGAGACTGACGAACATACCGAACGGGCCAATCAGACAATGGAGCAGCTGATTCGCGCCACATGCGATGACGAGGCCGGCTGAGAGCAGCAACTGCCAGTGATTGAGTTCGCGTACAATAACGCCCCGTCAAATGCTACACGATAGTCACCATTTTACGTGAACTACGGGCAGAACCCTACAGTACCGATCACGCCCGATATCGAAAATCCTGTACCTCGAGCCCAACAGTTTGCTGAAATATTACAGAATGCCCGGGAACGAGCAGCCGAAGCCATTAAGCGAGCGAATGTTATTTCTAAGCGCAACGCCGATCTACACGAGCACCAAGCTGGAGACGTAGTAATTGTTGTGTGATGTCATCATATGCTATCACATTCTGTCTGCCTCCCATCCCATGTTTTTTCAACTTGCATGTGTGGTTTGAATGTGCAAGCATTTGTGTGTGGTGTGTTCTGGAGTTTGGGAATGTGTTTTGTGTTATTCTGTCTGAGCAGGTATTTGTGATGATAGATCTTGAGAAGATCTTTCCGACGCAACAAGAATCGCTTCAATCGGAGCAAGAACGCGAAAGCTATGAAGATTCAAAGTTCATGAGCTTGCGTTACAATTGCGGCGGTTACAAAGTGAAGTTGTGGGGTGACTTTATATGGAGTTGGGACCTTTGGGGTTGGGGAAACTTGTCACTCTACTGTAACAGCTGCAAATTGGTTGGGAACAACCAAGCTAGGTTGGCAAGGGTGGCCAACTTGGATGGATTGGTTGGGAAGGGACAAAGGTCAAAGTTGAGGTTCCTATAGGGAGGGAATCTTTGTGCTTATGGGGTTTCCTTGGTTGGGGACTCTCTTGGGACCTTCCCTCTCGTCCCTCTCTTTCTATCCCAACCTTTCTCTTGCTCCTTCTAATTCCTTGTGAGATTCTTGAACTTTGATTGAACTCTTGAGATTGAGTTAAGTTCTCCTCCTACAGCTTACCCCCTAGTGCGTCGAAAGCCATAGCGTCGCGAATACTTCATCAATCAACGTGATTCAAATTGGGAACGGTAGCTGAGATCAAGAGCTACAACATATCCAAGTTTCGCGACATTCCAACGGCTAGTGTTTTGTCGACGTCGTTTCTTGTGAAGACGACTTTTCTGTCCAGAATTTCGGATTTATATTTTGAGTAATTCTAGCTCCTAAGTTCACCTAGACTCTGTCCTTAATTCTAACAAGTGGCATCAGAGCGATATTAAGGACATTGAGAGGAGTCTACAGAAGTGTGAAGACCCTTCTAGACCCACCATGGCCTGTGGGTGTGCCTAAGTGGTGTTCTAAAGGTTGGATGTGTCTTCCGCTAAGGGGAAACTCTGCCGAAATTTCGTGGACGCCGACACTTGTGAAAATATCGAGGGAGCTGAGTGTGGACAGCAAAGGGGAGCTGAAATTCGTCATTTCTCAAGGAGAAGATGAATGAGAGAGGAGGAGATGCTAATGGAAGAGGAGCTGTAGCTGAGAAGACAAGTGAGCCGCCGCCATCAAAAGTTGAAGCTTTGGATGGCTCCAACTATGAGGAATGGAGCGGACGGATGAGGAGTGCCTTCAAACGCTACAAGCTCCTGAAGATTGCTGTTGGGGAAGAGAAGATGCCGGAAGAAGGCGAAGCACGTGAACGGTGGATTGAGAAAAGCGCGGTGCTTTTCGACCTCATTCTTCAATCGGTCAACAAGGAGATGTTCGAGCACATCAAGGATCTTGTGGAAGCGGATGATTCGGGTCCAAGGGCGTGGAAACTACTACGTGATGTGGTTCAGCCCAACACTCTCCCGATGGTGATCGTGCTCGAGAAGGAACTTGCTGCCATCTCCATGCGACCAGGGGACGATGTGAAGCCGGTCCTTGACAAGATCAAGGACACCTATGCAAGGATGGCAGCAGCGGGCAGCAGTGTATCTCAGCTGCAGCAGTGCACCAAGATCATCTCGGTGTTGGACAACTCTTGGGACAACCTCATCCCCACCCTCAACTCTCAGCAAGATCAATGGACACCTGAGTGGCTAAGGCAGCAGATTCTGCAGGAGGACTTCCGCAGACGCCATGTGGGAGGCGGTGCTGCCACTAAGACTGCTGAGGGGTATGGAGCTGCAGGGCGCAGCAGAGGAAGAGGGGGTTGGAAAGGCCGAGGCCGTGGGAGGAGCTTTGGCAGAGGTAGAGGCCGAGGTGACTATAATGAGGGGCATGGGAGCTCTAGTGGCAGGGGGAGTACCAGAATGGAGGGCACGTGCTGGTACTGCAAGAAGATAGGGCATCCTTGGTTCAAGTGCTTCAGCAGGCCGGAGGGATGGGCACCTCCAGGCATGAAGCCACCCAGTGGTGAACGCGCACAAGGTGGCGCTGTGCAAGGCTCAGGTGCACAAGGTGAAGGTGCACAAGGTAATGCCTATCCTGGTTTGTTTCTTATGGTTCAGGATGTGCATGGGCATGAGGGTGATGTGGGATCTGTGGGAAAGGTTGTGATGCACCCTCTCACGCACTGGGTGATTGATTCGGGTTGCACCAGTCACATGACTCCACGGGCAGATTTGCTTGATGAGGTAAAACCCCCTGGGAAGATTAAGTATGTGGCAGCAGCGTCAGGTGCTTTGCTCCCCGTGATTGGTGTTGGGAATGCCAAGGTTAAGGGAGCTAATGGGGAGCTTGTGGGGCTTGGGAATGTTCTGCTGGTTAAAGGCTTGTCTGCTAACCTTCTCTCTGTGCGGCGACTGCAGAAGAGTAAGGCCGAAGTGACCTTTGGACCAACCAGCTGCCGTGCTAAGCTTGGGAAGAAGGTGCTGTGGAGTCTGGAAGAGGAGACCAGCTGCATCAAGGACCTGTGGCAGCTGCCCATCATCCCTTGGAATGGGAAGACTCCAACAGCAGCAACGGCAGCAGTGGCAAAGGCAACAGCAGGAGGAGATGCAACTGCACCAACTGATGGGGTGCTGGAAGCAGTCAAGAAAGTGCAGAAGCAGCAGACACATGGTGAGGTGCTTGCTGGTGTGGATGCGAGTGCGGCATGGGCTAAGGCTTCACCAAGGAGTGGAGAGGCCGATTGGGAGACATGGCATGAGAGGCTGTGTCATGTGAACTTCCCTATGCTGCAGAAGTTGGTGAAGGATGGGAGCCTGAAGGGCTTGGAGGTGAAAGGGGGAGTGAAGGAGATTGGGAGCTGCCCTACATGCTTGGAGACCAAGTTCTCCAAGTTCCCCTTCAACAGCACTACAGGACCAGCCAAGACCCCACTTGCACTTGTGCATATGGATGTGGTGGGGCCCACAAGAGCCCCTTCCCTCTCAGGCAGCCGCTATTTCTTGACAATTGTGGATGACCACACTCGGGCAGTGTGGGTTTACCCTTTGAAGAGCAAGGGGGAGGTGGCAGCGGCTGTCCTTAAGGAGTGGATGCCTAGAGCTCAGAGGGAATGCGGACACAAGGTGAAGGTGATCCGCAGTGACAATGGTGGGGAGTTCATTGGAGCTGATTTTGAGGGGGAGTTGAAGAGGAAGGGGATCCAACATCAACTGACAGTGCCCTACAACCCGCAGCAGAATGGCGTGGCTGAGAGGTTCAACAGGACCCTGCAGGAGGGGGCACGCACTCTCCTTGGGCGTGCAGGGCTGCCTGATCCGTTTTGGGTGTCTGCACTGAGGCAGGTCGCCCTTGTGAAGAACAGGGTGCTGGCTACAGTTGGAGATAAGGAGTGGATCCCATATGTCAAGTGGTATGGGAGTGCTCCAGCTGTGAATATGCTGAGGGCATTTGGGTGCATGGTAGTGTTTCATGTGCCCAAGGAGAAAAGGGGGAAGTTGGAGGCTTCTGGAAGATGGGGTGTGCACTTGGGGATTGCAAAGGATCACAAGGGGTGGCTGCTATGGGACCTGACCACCCAGAAGTTGACAGTGTCAAGGGATGTGAAGTTTCTTGAGTCCCTGTACTACAAGGAATGGAAGCAGCAGCAACAGAAGCTTCCATCTACACCGCTCATTGTGGAGGCAGATGAGGTGCAGCAGCCTTCAAGACAGGTGGAGGTTGCAGTGTCAGAGGAGGAGATGTCTGGGGTGACTGAGGAAGGGGGAGCAGCTGAAGTAGAGCAGCAGCAGCAGCAGCAGCATGAGTCTCCACCTCGAGTTCCACACCCGCCTGAGCGTCCTAGGAGGGATGTGCGCCCTCCAGTGAGGCTGACCTATGGGGGAAGAGGCAAGCCGAATGTGGTGCAGGCTGGGAGTGTGGTTGAGCAGATTGAGGAAGATGAGATCGCTCACTGCTACTGGGCACCAATCCCTGAGCCCAAGACTCGAGAAGAGGCCTTGAATGGACCAAATGGGGAGAAGTGGAAGGCGAGTGAGGATGAGGAGTTCGGGTCCCTAATTGAGAACGAGACATGGGACCTGTGTGACTTGCCTCCTGGAAAGAAGGCAATCACTTCCAAGATGATCTACAGGCACAAGTATGGACCTGAAGGGGAGCTGACCCGCTACAAGTCTAGGCTTGTGGCACGGGGGTTTCAGCAGACAAAGGGGAAGGACTATGATGAGGTGTTTGCTCCTGTGGGGAAAGGAACAACACTGAGGGTGCTGTTGGCGATAGCTGCACTCCTGGGATGGAAGATTCGGCAGATGGATATTGTGACTGCCTTTCTGAATGGGATCATTATGGAGGAGGTGTACATGAAGCAGCCAGAGGGGCTGGATGACGGGAGCGGCAGGGTCTGCAGGCTGAAGAAGGCCATCTATGGCCTTAAGCAGGCGCCTCGTGCATGGTATCACAAGTTGGAGGAGGCGCTGTTGGCTGGGGGTTTCAAGAAGAGTGAGTGTGACCCCAGCCTGTTCCTGCTGCAGGAGAAGGATGAAATCCTCATGCTCTTGGTGTATGTGGATGATATCCTTCTCTTTTCTGCATCCACTGCTTTGCTGGACAGCGCAGAGCAGATGCTGGAGATGCAGTTCAAGTGCTCCAAGATGGGTGAGGTGAAGTACTACTTGGGGATGCACGTGGAGAGAGATGTGGAAAAGGGTGTGCTGAGGTTGCACCAGAGGAAGTACTGTGAGGGGCTGGCTGAGAAGTATGGGCTGCAAGATGGGGGAAAGCCAGCAACACCACTACCTTCAGGGTTTACTGTGGAGCCATGTGCTGATGAGGAGGTAGTGGGTGATAGTGACAGGAAGCTGTTTCATTCGATGGTTGGGTCGCTGAATTATGCTGCAAATCATACACGGCCTGACATTGCATTTGCTACATCACGATTGGCTAGTGTGGTCTCACGCCCTAGTCATGAGCAGCTGGAAGCGGCCAAGAGGTTGGTCCGCTATGTGAGCGCTACGGCATCAGTGGGATTGGAGTACAGTGGAGTGAGGCAGCGGTTGCAGAGAGGTGCTGCAGATGTGAAGAGTGGAGAGATGCTCTTGAGTTGCTATACTGACGCTAGCTTCAACTCAGTGAAAGCGGATGGCACCAGCATTGGGGGTTATGTGTGCTTGCTAGGAGGTGGTGCTGTGAGCTGGCGCAGCAAGAAGCAGAATGAGGTGGGATTGTCCTCATGTGAGACTGAGTACATGGCCTTACACCATGGGGCCAAGGAAGTAGTGTGGCTAAGGCGTTTGTTGGAGGAGTTGGGAGTTGGTCAGGAGAAGCCGACAGTTGTGTTTTGTGACAATGAGTCCGCTGTGAAGCTCGCCAAGAATGCTTGTCTGCATGGGCTGACAAAACACATAAGGCCTAAGTGGCATTGGGTGAGGAGAATCCTTGATAAGGAGGTGCGGCTGGAGATAGTGAAGACCCATCAGCAGGCAGCAGATATTTTCACTAAGCGTCTGGCGGAGGCGGATCATTGGAAGGGCATGAAGCTTGCTGGGATGAGTGTGCATTGAGTATGCATGCTTGAGATGTGGTATGGTCGATGATGGTTGGCAGCCAGAGGGGGAGATTGTTGTGTGATGTCATCATATGCTATCACATTCTGTCTGCCTCCCATCCCATGTTTTTTCAACTTGCATGTGTGGTTTGAATGTGCAAGCATTTGTGTGTGGTGTGTTCTGGAGTTTGGGAATGTGTTTTGTGTTATTCTGTCTGAGCAGGTATTTGTGATGATAGATCTTGAGAAGATCTTTCCGACGCAACAAGAATCGCTTCAATCGGAGCAAGAACGCGAAAGCTATGAAGATTCAAAGTTCATGAGCTTGCGTTACAATTGCGGCGGTTACAAAGTGAAGTTGTGGGGTGACTTTATATGGAGTTGGGACCTTTGGGGTTGGGGAAACTTGTCACTCTACTGTAACAGCTGCAAATTGGTTGGGAACAACCAAGCTAGGTTGGCAAGGGTGGCCAACTTGGATGGATTGGTTGGGAAGGGACAAAGGTCAAAGTTGAGGTTCCTATAGGGAGGGAATCTTTGTGCTTATGGGGTTTCCTTGGTTGGGGACTCTCTTGGGACCTTCCCTCTCGTCCCTCTCTTTCTATCCCAACCTTTCTCTTGCTCCTTCTAATTCCTTGTGAGATTCTTGAACTTTGATTGAACTCTTGAGATTGAGTTAAGTTCTCCTCCTACAGCTTACCCCCTAGTGCGTCGAAAGCCATAGCGTCGCGAATACTTCATCAATCAACGTGATTCAAATTGGGAACGGTAGCTGAGATCAAGAGCTACAACATATCCAAGTTTCGCGACATTCCAACGGCTAGTGTTTTGTCGACGTCGTTTCTTGTGAAGACGACTTTTCTGTCCAGAATTTCGGATTTATATTTTGAGTAATTCTAGCTCCTAAGTTCACCTAGACTCTGTCCTTAATTCTAACAGTAATGCTAGATACCCAGAAACTTTGACTCCCCATCGTCCCAAAACTCTACCCTTGCTACTGAGGACCATTCACCATCCCATCTACTATTACTGACCACCTAAAACATCAGCCCATCATTTCACGTGCGGTTACTTCGACCTTGCATCGCCAGCACCAGTAAGCTACCACGTCACCAAGCGAATCTGAACATCCGACCGCTCGCCGAGCCTACTGTCGAACCTGCAAAGGTGCTCAGCCATTGGATGAAGGACCCTCGAGGGGCTCACCTGATCGAATTTATGATATCTTGAAGGACCGGACGACCCTGGAAAACAATTGGGTGCCCCTGGCACAAATCGAGAATTGCCCGGTGTTACGAGTCTACCTCCATTCCCGCAATGTGCGCGATATCGGCGGTCTTAACAAAGTCCATACCTTGGAGGGGGGAGGGTGTAAGGAAATGGTATTTCCTTATCACGGGTTTCGGTCAGTAAGGTGTACACTGCTATAACGAGGTTGCCGCGCAGCGCTGCCACGAAATTCAAATTGCAGTCCCAAATGTGGTCTCCTGACGAACCGCATGCATTATTGCCCGCCTTGCTGCTGCATCCCAAAATCTGGGCGCTTCGCGCCAATTTACGAACCGCACGTCGTAGCCCTGCCAAGCCATGACCATGTTCCTAGGATAGCTTTATCCACTCTCCCTGCTGTTTTGATGTTGTCTCAGTAATATTGTTTCCCCGTTAATTAATCCTTTGACACACGCTCTTTGCACTTCATTACACTTCCCCAGGAAGACCCGCCGAAAAGAGGGACCCGCCCAGGTGACCATATGGCTTGAAGATTTTATAAAGGTTGTAACCAGTTCACGCATGCATCAGGTGTATATAGCTAAGAAGCTAATATCCATAAGAGGGTATACGTAAGTACACATTACACACCCAACCGTGGCTAGCAACTGCTGTCACGCAGACGTCCTGATCAGCGCTTTATCCGAGAACAGTTTGTGAAGGCCTAAGGTGGACGGAACACATAATTGAGAAGCCACGATGCCTTGAGCGTCGGGTGAAGGGAGAGGTGGCCGTCGGCGGAGGACTGTAAAAACCTAAGAGACTTGGCGAGTTTGAGTTTAAACTAAGAGCGCGCTCTTTTCTTTTTTTGTCTGAGACGAGCAGTGCCAGGAGAAGATGCAGCAAGCCAGTAGGAACATGGTAAGCACCGTATCGAGGGCATTAAAAACGTTAGCTGGAGAGCCACTAAACTTCTTTGCACATAAAAAATGCCAAATGGTGCTGACCGTCATCCCCACCAGAAGACTCCAATGAGAAGATTGCCCAGCGATGGTGTGAAGGGGGAACATGGACTGTTCAGGTGAGATATGTACACCTAGTTGCAGCTGGGCAACACGCCGTATTGCTGCTGTAATGGAGCGTGAGACTCTGCATTCGAAGAAGATGTGAGAGAGCGCTTCAAGAGGTTTGTCGGGGCAGCAAGCACAGGGACCTTTGTCGGCCGCGACGAGGAAGCGTGCCCCAGATGGGAGCGAGCGTGTGTAGAACTTGAACAGGATGTCTCGCTAAAGGCTGGGTTGATGACAAAGAAACTCGTGAGAGTAGTCGGGGATGAACGTAGGGGGAGGAGATGAGAGGTATCTGCTCCAGTGGCCAAAGTGGTTGAGAGGTCGCTGGACGTAGAGCAGCTGGCGGATATCAGCAAGCGAAGGGATCCCATCTTGTAGCAGCTCCACCTACGCCCCCAAACCAGCTCCACTGCAGAAGGTGCCCGCTAGCCATTTATCCTGCATGTGCACTGAGACGACCGAATCGGAACTAAAGGAACACATACTCGATAGGGATTTAGCAATTCTACCATCTAGTCCGACAGCAAAGGCACGAGCTGTAACTCCGGTCAAAGAGGACACACGCAAGACCTCGTATGCGAGAGAGGGTGTGGTGAACAATGCACTGGTAGAGGTTAGCCAGTCCCTGTGTTTGATAGAGGGCGAGGGGGGAAAGAAGGATATGAGGGCTGCCCACCATGCTGAAGGGAATGCCATCAGTACTTCCCTCCCCCAACCGACCGCCCGCGCCTCCCCCAGCGCCGCCTCCTCCTCCTGTCTACAACATTGTGTTCCCTCCGCTGGACTTGTCCCTGGCTCGTTTCCCCCCTTGTTCTCCTCTTGTGCCTCCTCCTTTGTCTCTTGACCCGACACCTCCCTCCTGCTGGTGGTCTCACCGTGCCTCTCGTGCTCACCATGTCTCACCTGTTCCACGATACCAACCCTATGTTACTCCGGTCTCACGCGTCTCGTGCTCCTCCCGCTCCTGCTCTCCTATCGCCTCCTCAGTCGTTCCTTGCTGTCTCCTCTCCTTCTCTCTCTGACTTTCTCCGTGCTGCTCGCTCTCTTCTTCCTCGTGTCCCAGTCTCTCGGTTCTTATCGCTGCCGTCGCTGACCCATCTCTCTTCGTTTGCTTACGCCAGACTCTGCTCTACATCCTTGTCAACGTAGATGACCTGGTCTTTGCTACTGCACATAGAGCAAGAGTAGCGGACGTGAGCGATGTAAGAAATAGAGTTGAGATGATTGATTAGGTAAGGAGCCCAAGGCTCTATAAGTACATGGCAAGGTGAGAGAGAATGGATGAAGGGGGAATTGGAGGGAATCCCCATTGGGATCTCCGGAATCTCCAATTGGGTAATTGGAGATTGTGGGGATCACAATTGGGTGAGGTTGGGATTTGTGAGTACACCCCAACCCACTAGAACATTCACAACCTAAACTAGGATATAAAAGTACAAATACAAAAGTGGTATTTGCAGTCTATTTCTAACACACCCCCATAGACTGCAAACCTGGTCAAGGAGCACATAGCCCCATGGAACGGAGAAGGCGATGGTGGTTAGCCTTGCCGAGAGCCTTGGTAAAGAGGTCGGCGAGGTTGCAATCTGAGGCGATGTACCGTACCGTCAGCTGGTCACTCTGAACAAGATCTCGGATGAAGAAATGACGAAGTTCGATGTGCTTGGTGCGAGAGTGGAACACAGGATCCTTGGTGAGATGAATGGCACTCTGGTTGTCACACCACAGGGTGGGCGACTGCTGGGGGTAGCCTAACTCAGCGAGGAGAAAGGAGAGCCAGCGTGCCTCTTGAGCAGCCATTGTGCCCGCGTAGAGCTCGGCCTCGCAGGACGACAGGGAGACTGCAGAGGACCGAGTGGAGCGCCAGCTGATGACTCCGCTACCAAGGGTGAAGCAGTACCCTTGGGAGGAGTGTCTGTCAGTCTGGTCATCGGCCCATGAGGAGTCTGTGTATCCCTCGAGCTTGACTGGAGAGGTACCACCAAGAGTGAGGATGTGAGACTTGGTGGCTTGTAGATAGCGGAGGACCCTCTTGGCTGCAGACCAATGCGAGGCAGTGTAGCGTTCGGGGGAGACGTACTGAGAGAGGACACTAACCGGGTAAGCCAAGTCTGGTCGACTGCACATCATGGCATACATGAGTGAACCGACTAGCTCAGGGTACGGGTCCTTGCAAGCGTCAGGAGAAGGAACTGGAGGGGCCGTGAGCTGATGCTGTAGTGGGAGTGGAGTGGAGACAGAGTTACTGGAGTCCATATCGAACCGCTTGAGAAGGTTGTCGATGTAGGACTCCTGGAAGAGGGTGATCATGCAAGCCTGGCGATCACGAGTGATCTCCATCCCCAGGTAGTTCTTGAGGTCACCAAGATCCTTCATGAGAAGGGCGGAGCTGAGAGCAGACTGGACAGCTGCCATGTCGGCTGGATCTCTGGCGGCTAGAATGAAGTCGTCGACGTAGACGAGGATGTAGAAGGGCTCGGAAGAGTGACGAACGAAGAGACTGGAATCTGAGGCAGAGGGATGGAAGTCAAGTGTGAGGAGGACTTCCTTCACCTTGTTGTGCCACTCACGAGGAGCCTACTTGAGGCCATACACGGGGCGCTTCAGCTTCCACACTGTGTTGGCAGGGTAAGTGCCAGGAAACCCCGGTGGGCGTTCCATGTGAACATCCTCCTTGAGCTGGCCTTGGAGAAAGGCGGAGGAGGCGTCAATGGACTTGATCTCGAAGTTGCCGCGAGCGGCTATATCAAGAAGAGCGCGCACAGTCGGGAGCTTGGCCGTGGGCGAGAAGGTTTCGAAGAAGTCGAGATACTCCTTCTGGGTGAAACCCTTCGCCACGTATCGTGCCTTGAACAGTGGAGCTTCGCCTGGGAGTTGTTTGACTCGGAAGATCCATTTTCCGCCGACGATGTTGACACCGGAAGGGGGAACAACATCGTCAAAGCTGTTGTTGCGAATGAACGCCTCGTTCTCCACATCCATTGCTGCCTTCCACTCCTTCTTATAAGGCCCCGAGAGAGCTTCCTCTTTTGTGCGAGGAGTCGGAATGGTCGGGTTCTCGGTGAAGTTGAGGGAAGGGCAGACCGCGTGAAGGTCAAACAGCTGCTCATGCCTGTCCTCCAGAAGTGCTCGGGGGGGAATACAGATGGAGGGGACATCACCCCCGGCAGGAGGAGGCGGGGTGACCGAACACCGGATGGAGAAGGCGGCTGGTCCCCAGGCGAGAGGCGGAGCCGGTCCCTTGGAACGAGTGCGACTAGAGACCGGAGACGAAGGCGGCTACGGTGGGACCGGAGGGACTGGGCGCCTCCGGTACGAGACTGGTGAGCCGGGCTCGACGCGCGGGGAAGGCGGAGCAGGAGGAGGTGCCGCTGCGGAGGATACTGGGGAGGCCGGGTGAGACACGCCGGACGGAGAAGGCCCTGGAGAAGGGGCAGCGGCCGGAGGTGGGGCATCGAAGTCTGCCCAAACAAGCGTCGGGGGAGGTGGAGGAGGCTCGCCCGTGGTCGCAGAGTGGAATGGGCGTGTCTCATCGAAGACGACATCACGGCTGCGAATCAGCTGTCTGGTGATGGGGTTGAGGAATAAGTGGTCTGGGGAGTCGGAGTTGTGCCCCAGGTACATGCAGGTCTGGGTTTTGGGACCAAGCTTGCCACCATGCTTCCTGCGCGTGTGGGGGCTTAGCAACATATATGCGGTATACCCCCAGACGCGTAGAGAGCGGGCGGAAGGCGTGACCCCAAGCCAGAGAGCGGTAGGTGTGGTGTCGGGCCGGTGGGGATGCGGATAAAGATTGTAGAGGAGTGCCGCATGGAAGAGGGCATATCCCCAGAGTGACCGTGGTGCGTTGGCGTGACTGAGGAGGCAGCGAGCGATCTGAACCAAGGTGTGGTTGCGGCTCTCTGCAATGCCGTTCTGCTGCGGGCTTTCGGGGAGCGTGAAGGTTTGCCGAATCCCTTGGGCCGCACAGAAGTTATCGAGTTTGCCATTGCGAAATTCTCCCCCGCCTTCAGAATGGAGGCACTTCAGAGGAGTGCCGAACGTGACTTGAGCCTGGCGCACCCACGCCATGATGACATCAGGTGCCTCCGCCTTGGTATGCAGGAGGTGCAGAGAAACATACCACGAGTGGTCATCGACTAGAGTAAGAAAGTACCGATGACCGCCTCGGGATGCGACTGGAGCTGGGCCCCAGACATCCATGTGCACTAGGTCCAGCGGAGCAGCTGCGACGGATGGGGAGGAAGGATGCAGCTGCTGCCTGAGCTTGCTCTTGGTGCAGTCCAGGCAGGTGGGTGCAGGTGAGTCTGTTGGTGGAGGAAGCGCCGACGGGAGGCCAAGAAGAAGTTTCTTGGAAGCGATGTCGGCAAGTGTACGGAAGTTGGGGTGACCCAAGCGATGGTGGTAGAGGATGGTTGGGTTGGCGAAGCTGCGACACGAACACGGAGTGGTGCTGGCAGCTTGCGCTTGGGAGAGGGCGGCGAGAGGTGCAGGTGAACGCAGTGTGTAGAGCTTGCTACTGCTGAGTGTGAAGCGTGCTAGGAGCTTGTTGGACTTAGGGTCGAAGAGGTCACAGTGATCCGAGTGTGCTAGGAAGATCGTGGTGACGCCTGCCCGTTGGAGCTCGTGTTGGGCCACGAGATTGTGGCGTAGTATGGGAACACACATGCCAGTCACACTGCCCGAAGGAAAAGCTGGGCACGGAACTGTGGAGGAGCCCTTGGCGTGTGTTGTGAAACTGGAGTCTGCTCCAAGTAGACGGATTGGTGTCTCGTATGGCTTGAAGGAGTACCTTGGCAAATGTGAGGTCTGCAGGAGCAAGGCCCAAGAGCATCTTGTGTGTGACTTCGTATGCCGGAGTGAGGCCGACTAGGAGAGCGGCTGCAGGGGCTTGCTCGGGGAAGACTATCCCCAACTGTTTGAGTTCACCATGAATGGACTGCACCTTGGTGACATAGTCCGCCATGCCTGGCGAGTCCTCGAGCCGCACTTGGAACATGCTGGGGATGAGTATAGCAACTCCCACTACAGTCTTATTTAGGA
The DNA here is from genome assembly GCA_027943415.1 of Closterium sp. NIES-67. NCBI lineage: Eukaryota > Viridiplantae > Streptophyta > Zygnematophyceae > Desmidiales > Closteriaceae > Closterium > Closterium sp. NIES-67. The sequence continues at coordinate 30,987 of BQMB01001799.1, forward strand.
AGCGATCTTCGAGGTAGAGCCAAATGGCGTTGGCAGACGGGTAGTTGTGGTAGGTTTCGACGAGTTCGGGAGGAGTGGTGCCCATGAAGACACTAATGACCGCACCATTGGCCTTCTCCCAATTCTTGTACTTGAGCAGCGCAGCAGCATAAACTGCTTCGGCCGCGGCATTAGCTGTATCGGCGGACCTCTCGGGTTTAGGAGGCTCTTTACCGTCACCGATGTTGAGAAGGACGTCGGTGAGCTCGAGCCCCTTCACCTCGCGACTGAGGAGGTGCTTGTCGACACCATAGCGCCAAGCCTTGTAGTTGGAGCATGTACCGTCCGGCTCGAGACGAAGGAGCGGGATCGGGTTGGCGAGTGAAGTGGTTGAGTAAGCCATTGTCGGTGTGCAGCGCGGCACTTCTGGAAATTGGTCGACGAGAATTGCTGAAAATCACTCTGACGGCTGTATCAAAATGCCGCTAAGTAGGAAATGGCGTCGGCGAAAATTCGTTAAAACGCCGACTTGAAACTGAATCTGAGCCTATGTCTAACCCCGGACCCACACACCCCCCCACACACCCCCAGGCCCTGTCCCGCAGCTACACAGCTCCGCAACCAACTCCGCAACCAGCTCCGCTCCGGTTCAACCTGTGTACCTGCTCTTGATTTGACGCGAGACGTTCGTGGAGGCGATTTCGCGAGGGGAGTTCGCCTATTCTGGCGGGGTCTGAGGGGAAACTCGAGAACGAGTTTTATAAGATGGTCGAAATTGAGATTCGACCAAGGAGAACCGAGGAGGAAATCGACGATGAGAAGCGTGAAAGCTTCAGAGATGAGAAATTCAACGAGGTCGAGCGCGAAGGCGGTTGACGATGAGAGGCGCGACTGCAGAGTGGAGCACGTCGGAATTCCGACGACTTGAAACGAATGTCGCGACGATGAAGTGCTCGTAGCGCGGGCACGTTGAGATTAGGACCTTGATCCGCGTGTGCGGATAGGTCGCTCTGATACCATGTAAGAAATAGAGTTGAAATGATTGATTAGGTAAGGAGCCCAAGGCTCTATAAGTACATGGCAAGGTGAGAGAGAATGGATGAAGGGGGAATTGGAGGGAATCCCCATTGGGATCTCCGGAATCTCCAATTGGGTAATTGGAGATTGTGGGGATCACAATTGGGTGAGATTGGGATTTGTGAGTACACCCCAACCCACTAGAACATTCACAACCTAAACTAGGATATAAAAGTACAAATACAAAAGTGGTATTTGCAGTCTATTTCTAACAAGCGAGGCACCCCTAGACGTGAAGGACAGACGCGTCACCAGGAGAACCGGTCCAAAGAAGGGTCGGCAAAACCTGTGGCTGCTAGGAGTGCGGCCACATGTTATGCTAGTGGGCAGCGTAGCGCACGACGAACGGCCACAGAAATTGAGCTGCACCGGCATGGATCATGGAGGTACGAGCCACCTCTATGACCAAACTAATGCGTCACTCAGTAACCCCATTCTGATGCGGGCAATCCGACAATGTGTATGACTGGGTGATGCCCTCCGCACGACAGAATTGGCCAAGCCAACCGGAGGCGAACTCACCGCCACGGTCGGAGTGGCGATGGAGCACTGGCAGGGCGCCCTGGACATGCGTAGCTACAAGCCACGGGATAAGAACGTCAGGCATGTCGGCCTTCCGCTCCAGAGGAAACACCAGAAAGTAGTGCTCGCGACATGACCCAGGGACAGGGGTTGGGCCCCAGACGTCCAAGTGCAAGGTTTGGAATGGCGCAGTGGTGGGGGGAAACGTGGAGAAGTGAGGAGCACAGCGCAGCCGGCCCTCGACACAAGGCATGCATGGAGGTGCAGGCGAGAGAGGGAGGGCAAGGAGAGACGCAGGGAGACCTAAGACAAGACCGTGCTGGGACATTTGAGGGAGATGTGGGAGAGCGAGGTAACCTAGACGGTGGTGCCATAGTAGCAACGGGTGAGTGAGCGACCGACACGAGCAAGCCATAGTGACCTGGGTAGAAGCAGCCACCTCGGGGGACACCCCCACAGGGGGGAGCGCAGTGTCCAGAGTGAACAGGCCAGACACCGGGTCCCGGGGGAATGTGGTGAGGGGGGCACCAGTGGCGGTCTCGGTACAGACTACATACTGCTTGTGTCTAGGGAACGTAGTGGTGATGCCGAGGTCCTGAAGGCAGCCGCCACCAACTAGGTTCCTGGAGAACGAGGGGATAGGCAGACCTGTAAGAGAGCCCGAGGGAACCGCCAGACAGGGAAGTGTGGTGGAGCTACGTGCGACTACCGGACCGGAGAAAGGGTTAGCAAGGGAGAAAACCGCTGGTGTGGCAAGCGGCGTGAGAGTGGTGTGATAGCGAAAGAAGCAGGCAGACGAACTAGAGTCCAGTAAGAAGGAGAGTGTGGCGGTCGCGTCAGCCGGCGGGGGCACTAGCTTAGAGCCAAGGCTAAACAAGGTAGGAGATCCTACGCTTAACGCACCAGGGGAGCCTAGACTACACATACCATGCATAGCTAGGCTAGGCAACTCAGGGTAATAAGGTCCAGTCACATTAGAGTCAACAAGATACATGTCATACAAAGCAGAGCGAATCTGAATTATTTTTAACTCAACGACCGACACACGACGATATACTTGGTTGTGCTAGTCCGGGAGGGATGGCATGGGCCCAAAGCGGAGACGAAAGAGGTCGTCGAGGTGGCGGTAGCAACGGGCAGCGGTGTGACCAAGACAGTCACACACGGTGCCACAAAGGGGAACAGTCTAGAGCTGGTACTGCCAACTCACCGGGTTGGAGCCGCCACCTGATGCCGAGCTGCGAGGGCCGCCTCAACGGCCACCACCACCAAAGTTGCCGGGCCACCATGGTGGCTTGGCCCCCCACTGCTGCTGCTGCTCTGGGGCGTCAGCTCCCACCACCTCGTCAGCACCTCGTGCGCTAGCACCACCTCCATCGCCTCCGCCACCCTCGCCACCCCTCCCTCCCCACACCCCCTTCTTGGGCGACGGCCCTGAGGCCGCGCTGACAAGGCTGCACTGAGGCCGCTGCGGCGGTCTGAGCGACAGCAGCGGAAACGTCAGAGTTTCACTGGGAGAGAGCACAGCCTTGGAAGATAGGGACCGCCGCAGTACCGCTAGACTGGGCGATAGTGCGCTGGCGGGTCACTATCGTCGACTGGTTGGCGACGAAGTCGTTAAGGGTGAAGTCAGTGGGGTGGAGGCTTAGGAAGGTGTCGCAGGCAGTGGCTAGGCGGTCAGGGAGGCGCGTGGCTAGGAAATAAAGCGTAGCAACGAGGGGGGGAGGAAGTACAGTGAGCTGAGCCTCAGTGCTAGCAGCGCGGCAGCTAGCCTCAAGCAGAGCCGGAAGAGGGAGGTGGAGTAGTGAAACCGGCTAGGTACTCCTTGGCCGTTTCTAGGGCCTGAAAGCGGGGACACTCAGACAGTGGGAGAGCGTTACTGATAGCTAGCTGCGCAGTGGCATCAAGTGACTCCTAGATAGAGCGGGCGAGCTCAGCAACTGTAAAAGCCTCACGCTCAGCAGGCTTGGGGGGGTCACCAAGGGCAGCAGGCGCGGGGGGGAGGGAAGCTTACCGTTGACATGGACAGCTAGAGACTGGCCATCCTAAAGCTGACCCTTCAGCTGGTGGCGCAGATCGGCAAGCCTCTAAATCCAACACACGACCTTCTGCGTCCAGGCGGAGAACGGCGTCTACCATTACGCACAATTGCAGCAGCCGTGGAACTCAGAAGGAGGAGGAGTAGTGAGCAAGCAGGTGTGGTGGAGTGCGGTGAAGATGCGGTAGAGCAGACGGCTGACGAGGGCGCTGATGCAGAGGAGACACCAAGGTCGGCGACGAGCTGGGGCCGATAGCGAGCAGGGGTCTGGCGCGGCTGGCAGGAGCCGGCGCGGCGAGCTAGGGCGGCGCCGCGAGCTGGGGCCAACGTGGCAAGCTGGGGCAGCGCGGCGAGCTGGGGCCGACGCGGCTAGCTGGGGCCAACGCAGCAAGCTGTGACGGCGCGGCGAGCTGGGGCCGGCGTGGCGAGCTAGGGCCGACACGGCTAGCTGGAGCCGACGCTGCGAGCTGGGACGGCGCGGCGAGCTGTGACGGTGCGGCAAACTGGAGCCGACGCGTCAAGCTGGGCCCGACACATCGAGCTGGGGCCGAGGCGGCGAGCAGGGGCCTGCGTGGCGAGCTAGGGCCAGCGCGTCGTGCTGAGAGCAGCGCAACGAGAGAGGGCCAGAGCGGCAAGCTAGGTCCAATGCGGCGATCTAGGTTTAGCGCGGTATGCTAGCGCCAGCACGATGAGCTAGGGCCAGCGCGGCGAGCTGAGGGGCCAGCGTGGCAGGCTAGGAGCCAGTGCGGCGGGTTACGAGCCAGCGTGGCAAGCTAAGGGAATAGTGCAGCGTGGCGGTGAGCCACGCATGGCGCGGCTGGGCGCACTACAGTAGGCTACGGCGGAAGCGCGGTTGGGTGGGATCTACCTACTTTGATAACAAGTTTGGGTTACGAAGTGGACTCAAACAAGGGATACAAAGGAACTATATGGTTGGGAGTTGTACTCTCTAAGAGCACGTAATCATTTAGCATATAACTGCTACATATACAACATATTTATAAGTAGACATATTTGCCCCAACTTGACTGAAATTCTAGGGAAGGGTCTGAAGACCAGTCAGCAAGAGTACAAGCTAAAAAAGAGTAACCCAGGGCGGCACTACTAGTCTAGCCACTGGAACAAGAGCCACACGGCCAGTGAAGATAATATAGAGAGCAGTAAACAATCAAGCCCCTAGCAAGTGAGGAGCTATAGGAACTAGACCAAGCAGTACACATTGCCGCTGATAATCTTTAGGCTCAAGCACCGGCGGCGATTACCGCTGCAGCTCCACGCCAACACCAGAACCTCCCGCTGCACCACGGCTACCTCCGGGATGCTCCATGACAGCACTCCTAGAACGAAAACCCTCTCCAGCATTGGTGCCACCCCCAGGACCACCGGGACAAGCCACGACAGTACCCCCATGACTAGCACCCTCCTCAAAGTTTGCACCCCTAGAGCTCGCGGACACCTGCGGCGGCGACTGCAGTTGCTGCTACGGCGGTTGAGGAGGAGACACCGGGCGGAGACAGGTGGCGAAACTGAAGCCGCAGGGCTGCTAGAGTCAGCCGACTCCTCTATTGGGACAATGGACGGGAGGGGAGTGACGTGAGACACACTAGACAGGGCACGACGAGGAGGGAGAGGAGCAAGGGCTACCGGAGGAGTGGGGACTAGGAACAGGGGCGGGGTAATCGGGAGACCTCGATGGGGAAAGCGGGTATAGAAAGAGATAGACTCGTCAAAAGTGACGTCACGCGAATGAAAGAAATTGTGAGACTGCGGGTGGTAAAAGTGCCAGTCAGATGCATCCAGGGGGAAACCAAGGAAGACACAAGGGACAATGCGAGTAGTGAGCTTATACGAGCAAGTCGCTGCGACCTGGGAGGGTGTGGCCACCCTGGAGGATGCCCCCATTGAGGGGGGATGCGGTGTGAAGCGTAAATAGGCCAGACACCGGGTCCCGGGGGAACGAGGTGAGAGAGGCAACTGTGGCGGCCTCGGTACAAACCGCATTCCACTCGTGTCCCGGGGAACGTAGTGGTGACGCCAAGGTCCTGAAAACAGCCGACACCAACTAGGTTCCTGGAGAACGAGGGGATGTGCAAGCCTATAAAAGAGCCCAAGGGAACCACCGGACAAGGAAGGGAAGTGGAGCTACGGGCAACTACTGGACCTGAGGAGGGGTCAGCAAGCGCATGAGCAGTAGGGGCAGCAAGCGGCATAAGCATAGTGTGGTTTCGGAAGAAGCAGGCAGACGCACCAGAGTCTAGCGTGAAAGAGATCGAAGTAGTAGCGTCGGCAGGCGGAGGAGCTAGCGTGGAGCGTAGGCTATACAAAGCAGAAGGTCATATGCCTGACGCACCAGGGGAGCCTAGACTAAACATAGGGGGCACACCTACATCAGGCAACAGAGGGTAATAGTGTAAGGTCCGATCACACTTGAGTCATCAACAAACAAATCTGATCCATGTCCATCTCAAATACCGGCACACAGCAACGCATGAGACTAGGCTAGTCGGGGACGTCCAGCACAGGGCCGAAGCGGAGATGGAAGAGGTCGTTGAGGCGGCAGAAGCAGCGGGCGACGGTGTCATTGGGACGGCCACACACAGTGCCACGAAAGGGGCCAGTCAGGAGCTGGTACTGGCAACCCACAGTGCTCAAGCTGACACCCGATGCCGAGCTGCGAGGGTTCCCACCGCGGCTACCACCACCAGAGGCTCCGGGCCACCCTGGCGGGAGGCGGCCCCACAGCGGCTGCTGCGTGTGCTGTTGCTGCTGCTGCGACTGCTGCTGCTGGGGCTGCTGATCAGCCCCAGTCCCCTCGTCGGTACTGCCGGCACTCGCACCACCCCCACCACCCCTTGGGGCGGTGGCCCTTACCCTGACGAGGCTGCACTGAGGCCGCCGCGGCGGCGGTGTCAGCAGCAGGGGTTGCCTCAGCGACAACGACAGAAACGTCAGAGTAAATGCACTAGGAGGGAGCACAACCCTGGAAGATAGGGACCGCTGCAGTACCGTTAGACTGAGCGATAGTGTGATGGCGGGTCTTTATTGCAGACAGGGTGGTGACAAATGCAGTAAGGGTGAGGTCACCTGGGTGCTGACTAAGGAAGTGGTCGCGAACAGTGGCGAGGGGGTCAGAAGGCATGTGGCAATGAGGTAAAGGGTAGCGCAAAGGGGAGGAGTTAATGTAGCGAGCTGTGCCTTAGTGCTAGCAATGCGGTAGCTATTTTCAAGGGCGCGTAGGTGAGTGGCAAGATCAGAGAAAGTGGGGAAGGACGCAAGATCAAGGAATAGCATGGGGAGGATAAGACGGCCGACAGAGGCGGAGGAGGCAGTGGAATAGCGCGCAATGACCGCATCTAAGTACTCCTTTGCATTCGCTACAGCCGTCAGGCGGGGACGCTCAGACAGGGGGAGGGCGTGACTGATAGCAAGCTGTGCTACGGCTCACGCGACTCCCAAACAGCGCGCGCAAGTGCAGCAGCAGCAAGGGCCTCACGCTCAAAAGTGGTGGGGGTGTCAGAGAGGGCAGAAGGCGCGTCGAGGCGGGGGAGCTTACCATCAACATGGACATCCAGGGAGTGGCCGAACTGGCGCTGTCTAATCAGTTGACGGCAAAGGTCGACGAGCCACGCCTCAAAGTTCATCGTCCGACCCTCCGCGTCCAGACGGAGCACAGCATCCGTCATCACCACGACCGCAATGGCTGATGGCGACCCGGCGCCACAGCGACACGGTGGCACTGCGGCACGGCAATACGTCGGCACGGTGACACGGCTGCATGGCAGGATTGAGGCCGGCGCGAATGGGGGCCGGCGAGTCGGGGCGAGCGAGCCAGGGGTTGGCGAGCAAGGGCCCGGCGAACTAGGGGAGGGCAGTTTGCACGGGGCTGACGAGCACAGGGCCAGCAAGTGAGGGGCTGGTGAGCACTGGGCCAGCGAGCAAGGGGCTGGCAAGTGAGGGGCCGACGAGCTCGGGGCCAGCGAGCGAGGGGCCGGCAAGCTAGGGGCCGGCGAGCTAGGGGCCGGCGAGCTAGGGGTCGGCGAGCGAGGGGCCAGCGAGCAAGGGGCTGGCTAGCGTGGGGCCAGTGAGCGCAGGGACGGCGAGCGTGGGGACGGTGAGCTCGGGGCCGGCGAACTAGGGGCCGGCAAGCACGGGGCCCGCGAGCACAGGGCCAGCGAGCAAGGGGCCAGTGAGCGAGGGGGCCAGCTAGCGAGGGGCCGGCTACAGAGGGGCCAGCAAGCAAGGGGCAGACGAGAGCGGAGACGGTGAGCGTGGGGCCGGCGAGCGCGGGGCTGGCAAGCGTGGGGTCGGCCAGCGAGGGGCCGACGAGCGAGGGGCCGGCTAGCGAGGGGCCGGTGAGAGCGGGTCCAGCGAGCTCAGGGCCAGCGAGCAAGGGGCCCGCTACAAGGGGCCGTCGAGTGCGGGCCCAGAGAGCGCGGGGTCATCTAGCTACCACAACTAGGGCGGGCTAGGGCGGCTAGGGCAAGCTAGAGTGACTAGTGCTAGGGCTAGGACTTGGGCTAGGGCGGAAGCGCGGGTGGGCAGGGAGGGCCTAACCTAGCGTGATACTATCTCAGAGTAATGAATTACTAGAATGGAAGGTACAGGGTAGTTTTGTGCAAGTGTTATACTCTCTAAGAGCATTCACCTAAGTAGCCTATAATGACATTTGCATATATGTTTGACACTTCTTCCCCTACCTCCCCATATCCCCTTCCTCCCTTTCTCCCCTACCTCCCCATCTCCCCTTCCTCCATTTCTCCCCTGCCTCCCAATCTCCCCTTCCTCCCTTTCTCCCCTGCCTCCCCATCTCCCCTTCCTCTTTTTCTCCCCTGCCTTCCTACCTTCCCTTCCTCCCTTTCTCCCATGCCTCCCCATCTCCCCTGCCTCCTCATCTCCCCTTGCTCACTTCCGTGTCTTTTTCCATTCCCATTCAGTGAGTGCAGTCTCAGAGTAACAGATTGACTAGAATAGAAGGTATAGGGTGAGTCTGTACTAGAGTGTTGTACCCTCTAACAGCATGCACCTATCTAGCCTATAATGACATATACAAATATGTTTGACACAACCCCTAGGCAAGATGAGGGGCAGTGCAGGGCAAGAGACACGCAGCTCAGGGTGGCACTACTAGTCCAACCTCTGAGGCAAGGGTCCAAAGACCAGTCTGCAAGAGGACAGACTAAACAAGAGTAACCCAGGGTGGCACTACTAGTCCAGGCATTGGAACAAGAGCCACAAGGCTAGTCAAGATAATACAAGAAAGACACAATCAGGGTCCTAGCCGGTAAGAAGCTACAGGAACTAGACCAAGCTGTACACAATGCCGCCAATGATCTTCAGGCGCAAGCGCCTTAGTTGTATTAGCACCGGAAGCCAAGTGTACTATGCGGGCCTGGCAGCGCTGCTGTAGCTCGCGCAAAAGGAAGTACCACAGCTGGATGTGCTTCACTCTGCCCTCCAGTCAAGGCTCCTGACACAGGAGGATCATGGCCTTGTTGTCAACGTACAAGACCAGGGCAGAGCTAGGCCACTCACCTAAGCCTGTGAGCAAGAAAGTCAACCAGCGGACCTCTTGTGCCACCATGGCACCAGCGTAGATCTCAGCCTCACAGATAGACTGAGCAAGAGACGACAAGCGAGTGGACCTTCACGAGATGGAACATGCACCAAGGCTAAAGCAGTAGCCCAGGGAGGACCTAAGCGTCTCAGCGTCGTCTGCCCACGAAGCGTCTGTGTGCCCTGCGTCCTCCTAACACTAGCCCCATGCCCAATGTACTTGCTAGATAACGCAAACCCCTCTTTGTGGCCATAGGCAGACCGCCTGTGGCCACAAAGCAAGCCAGGATACAGAGAGGGTATGCGAGATCTGGACGAGTGCAAGTCATCAGGTACATGAGGCAACCCACCAGCTCTGCGTACGGACCACCACGCTCTACTTACTCCTCAAGGACTGGAGGCAAGAGCTTGTGATCTACTGGCAGAGGTGTGGGTTGTGCAGAGGAGAACTGAAGACCGAACTCTGAAGGACCTGGCGCACCAAGTGTGACTGTGAGAGATTGATGGTGCGCAAAGCTCTGTCCTTGGAGATGTGCAGGCCAAGGTAGCGGTGCAGCTCTCCTAGGTTAGTGCAGGTGTGTCTCCTCAGCAGCTCAGCCTTCACGGAGACCAGCGCGCCGTTGTCTGCAGTAGCGAAGACCAGGAAGAGTGAAGTAGAACAAGGAAGTAGAACGGGGTTTGGCTTGAACGAACGAAGAGTGAAGTGTCAGCAGAGGACAGGAAGAACTGCAGGTTAGCTAACGTAGCAAGCAGCGTGTCGTGCCACTCTCGAGGTGCATGCCGCAGGCCGTAAAACACGCGCCGGAGAAGCCACTGGGTCCCCGGGGTGAGTGTGCCGGTGAAGCCTAGTGGGCAACGCAGGTAGTCCTGCTTGTGAAGACTGCCCTGAAGAAACGCTGTCGAGAAGTTGAGAGAATGCAAAGGTCTGAAAGAAGTCAACACCCTTGCGCTATCTGACACCTCTAGCGACGTAGCGCGCCTTCAACACCGGCGGCTCTCCTGGAGGGCGCTTCACCTTGAAGAGCCACCGGCCATCGACTACGTTCACCCCAGGTAGGGGAACTACGTAAACGTAGGTGCCGGTGGATCTCCAAGATGCCATCTCCTGCTCCAGGGCAGCTATCCATTGAGAGGCCCAGGGTCCCGAGGTCGCCTCCGCGTAAGTGCAAGAGATCGGGACGTAAAAGGCGTCTTGGTAACCCTCAGGGCCTAGCAGCATGGAGCAAAAAAGAGGCGCAGCCTCGGACAAGAAAACAAGCTCGTACTGCCGGTCTTCGAGGACATCACTGCCAAGCGCAGGATCACCCCGACGGACGGAGGACGGGAAGGGTCAGAGACCAGAGCGGTGGGTAGCGGCAAAGTCAGTAATGATAGCGACATGAGCGTCAAGACTGGAGACAGGAACAAACGGGACGGTATCAAGAGAGGCGAGGACCCGAGGAAGTCAAACAAGGGAGGCGGAGCGACAGCGAAGACGGAAGAGGCAATGGAAGGTGGGGAGGACGACGCATGGGAACGAAGCAACATAGGGTGAGAGTGTTGGACAGGAGAGACAGGACGAGCACGAGAGGGACAGCGGTGTGGGTTCAAGAAACACGGGAGGAGACACAGGAGGAGAACGCAGGGGAAGAGGAGGCGGAGACGAGTCTGGCGGAGGAAACACTTGACCGTAGACAGACGGGGGAGGTGGAGGCGGGCCGTCTGGGGAGGGAAGACCGAGGAGGCGAAGGGCGGACACCGGTGGTGACTGCTGCTGCTGCTGCTGCTCCACGCCTACACCAGGACCTCCAACTGCACCACGGCTACCTCTGGGACGCGCCACGACCGCACCCCTAGAACGAGAAACCTCTCCAGCACCAGTACCACCCCTAGGGCAGCCGGGACAAGCCACAACAGTACCCCAGGACTAGCACCCACCTCAATGCCTGAACCTCCAGAGCTCGCAGACCCCTGCAGCGGCTGCTGCTGCGGTGGCGGCGACGGCGGCTGCGGCTGTAGCGACTGCTGATGCGGCTGCGGTGGTGACGTCAACTGTTGCGGCGGCGGTGGAGGAGGAGAGATCAGGACGGAGATAGGCAATGACACCGAAGCCGCGGGGCTCCAGGAGTCAGCGGACTCCTCGACCGGGACAACCGACAGGAGGGGAGTGTTGTGTGACACACCAGACGCGTTAAGATGATGAGGAAGAGGAGCAGGAGCTACCGAGGGAGTGGGGACAAGAAACACCGGCGGGGAACCCGGGAGACCACAGTGCGGGAGCTGAGTTTAGAAGGAGACAGACCCGTCAAAGGTGACGTCACACGAGTGAGACGACGGGTGGTAGGTGTGCCAGTTAGAAGCGTCTAGGGGGAAACCAAGAAAGACACTGGGGACGGTGCGGGCGATGAGCTTGTCCGCACCAGAGGCACGGACGTGAGCGAAGCAGCCTCAGGGGACTTGGTTTAGAGAAGGGTAGGCGAAACCTGTGGCTGCTGGGAGTATGACCATTGGTTATGTTTGTGAGCAACATAGCGCACTCCAAACGGCCATAGAAAATGAGGTGCACCAGCATGGATCATGGAGGTACGAGCCACCTCCATGACCAGGCCGATGCATCGCTCAGTGACCCCATTCTGCTGCGGGGAGTCCAGCAGGGTGTACGACTAGGTGATGCCCTCCGCACGACAAAACTGGCCAAGGCAACCTGAGGCGAACTCGCCACCACTGTCGGAGTGGAGACGCGACACAGGGAGGCCGCGGTGGACTCACGTAGCTACGACCCACGAGATCAGAACGTCAGGCACATCAGCCTTCCGCTCCAGGGGAAACATTGTGGTGTAGCACGTGTAGTCGTCAACAAGCACTAGAAAGTAGCGCTCTCGATGCGGCCCAGGGACGGGGGCTGGGCCCCAGACGTCCAGGTGCAGGGTCTGGAGTAGCGCAGTGGTAGGGGGAAGCGAGGAGGAGTTAAGAGCATGGCGCAGCCGACCCTCAATGCAAGATGGCACACGCGAGGGAGGGAGGGCAGGGAGCGACGCAGGTAGACCATGGACATGCCCGTGATGGGACATGTGACACAGACACGGGAGTGCGGGGTGACCTAGGCGGTGGTGCCACAGCAGTGAAGGGTGAGAGAGCGACCGACAAGAACAGGCTGCAGCTACGCGGCGACCAGATGGGACGCTCGTATCAGGGGGGAAGCGGTGTCCAACATGAACAGGCCAGACACTGGGTCCCGAGCAAGGATTACGCTAGGCCCTAGGGAGTTTTGGATTGTCCTGAGATGGGATCCAGAAGTACCCAGATTTTTCCAGATCCCAAGGACATTTCACCCACAATCCTTCCGAGTTCTCGACATAGCAACCTTGCCAAAGGTAGTGTCAGTCATCTCCCCTGATGTGTGCAGAGAACATGACTACGCTGATTGGCAAAGTCCTAAAATCGTCCAAATACCTTTGGCTATTTGTGACGTGAGAATCTTCGCCACCACGCAGTGGAATGGAAGTTCTTTTCAGAGCTCCATGCTACGAGACTTTTTCGTAAGGATTCATAAAAATAGTACACATAATAGATCAGGATTTCAAGGAGTATTCAGTCGTAAATATTCAGAGTTTTGGCAAATCCCAACCTGCTAAAATCTGGGTTCAGGGCTTGAACAACTATTAAGAGTTTCGGAGTTTCAGCAGTTAGGGTAGCTACCCTTCTATCGTAAGCCCTGGTCCCGGGGGAATGTGGTAAGAGTGGCACGAGTGGCGGCCTCGGTACAGACGGCATACCGCTCGTGTCTAGGGAACGTAGAGGTGATGCCGAGGTCCAGAAGACAGCCGACACCAACTAGGTTCCTGGAGAACGAGGGGATGTGCAAGCCTGAAAAAGAGCCCGATGGGACTGTCGGACAGGGAAGGGTAGTGGAGCTACGTGCGACTACCAAACTTGATGAGGGGTCAACAAGCGCTACAGTGGCACGGGCAGCAAGTAGCGTGAGCACAGTATTGTCGCAGAAGAAGCAGGTAGACGCTCCACAGTCGAGCGTGAAAGAGATCGAAGCAGTAGCGTCGGCCGGCGGAGGGGCTAGCGTAGAGCCTAAGCTAAATAAGGTAGGAGGTCCTACGCCTGATGCACCAGGGGAACCTAGACCACACTGTGGACACACCTATGCTAGGCAACACCGGGTAATAGGGTCCAGTCACACTAGAGTCATCATTATACAGGGCATACATAGTAGACCAAATCTGATCCATGTCCATCTCAAAAACAGGCACACGACGACACACCAGGCTGTACCAGTCAGAGGGGTCCACCATGGGGCTAAAGAAGAGACGGAAGAGGTTGTCAAGGCAGCGGTAGCAGCGAGCGGCGGTGCGCCCGGGACGGTCGCAGACGGTGCTGTGGCGAGGGCCAGACTGGAGCTGGTACTGGCAGGTGGCTACACTGGAGCCGCCCCCCGACACCGAGAAGCGCGGCCCACCACCATGACCACCACCGCTAGAGCCGCTCGGCCACCACTGCGGGGGAGGTCCTCACGGCAACTGCTGCTGCTACTGCTGAGGCTGCTGCTCTGGGGCACCAGCCCCAATGCTCTCGTCTGCACCACAGTCCCCGCCCCCACCCCCACCACCCCCACCACCCTTCCCCCCGCCACGCCCCCCCTTGGGGTGGCGTCCTTTACCCTGACGCTGCTGCGCTGAGGCCGCAGCGGCGGTCTCAGTAGCATAGGTTGTCTCAGCAACAGCGGCAGAAACGTCAGAGTAAGTGCACTCGGAGGGAGCACAGCCCTGAAAGATAGGGACTGGCGCAGTACCGCTAGATTGAGTGATAGTGTACTGGCGGGTCTCTATCGAGGACAGGGTGGTGACAAAGGCACTAAGGGTGAGGTCATTGGGGTGCTGGCTAAGGAAGTGGTCACGGGCAGTGGCTAGGCAGTCAGGGAGGCACATGGCAATGAGGTAAAGGGTAGCACAAAGCGACGGCAGGAAGGCAGTAAGCTGTGCCGCAGTGCTAGCGGCGTGGTAGCTAGTCTCCCATGCACGGAGGTGCTTGGCAAGGTCAGCGACAGAGGGGAAGGAGGCAAGGTCAGGGAAAATCATGGGGAGGATCAGGCGGCTTGCAAAGGCAGAGGCGGGGATGGAATAGCGCGAGATGACAGCATCTAAGTATCCCTTGGCGTTCGCAACAGCGGTAAAGTGGGGACGCTCAGAGAGGGGGAGGGCGTGGCTAATAGCAAGCTGAGCAACATCGTCGCCGAATCTTGGACAGCGCAGGCAAGCTCGGCAGTGACAAAGCCTCACGCTCAGCAGATGTGGGGGCATCAGGGAGGGCAGCAGGCGGCTCGGGGCGAGGGAGCTTACCGCCGACATGGACGGCCATTAGTGATCGTCCTGGCGCTGCTCAGTCAGCTGGCGGCGGAGGTCAACGAGCCACGCCTCAAACTCAACGGCTTGACCCTCCGCGTCCTAACGGAGCAGGGAGTCCGCCATCACCTTTCATACAGCAGCTGACTACCGCTGACAAGGGGAGGAGGGAAAGCTGAGGAGGGCAGTGGAGAGCGGTGGAGTATGGTGGAGTGCGGTGGAGTGCGATGGGGAGCATTGGAGGGTGGTGCAGAGCAGTGAAGTACGGTGGAGAGCAGTGGAGATTGACGGCGGGAGTGCCGGTTCAGAGGGGGAAGCCAAGGCCGGTGGGGTGAGAGGGAGCGGCTGCTGGCGGCTACAAACGTTTGGCAGCTACAAGCGTTTGGCAGCAACGGGCGGCCAGCGGCTACGGGCGGCCAGCGGCCATGGGCAACTGGCGGCAGCGGGCGGCCAGTGGTGATGGCCAGCGGTTGGCGGCAGGGGGCAGCTGGCGGCTACGTACGGCCAGCGGCGATGGGTGGCCAGTGGCTACGGGCGTTCTAGCGGCGATGGGCGGACAGGGGTGGCTGGCGGCATGACAGCCATTCCCTGGCCGTCCATATTGACGGTACGCTCCCCTGTCGTGAACCCCCTTCTGCTCTACGCGCTGACCCCACGTCTGCTGATCGTGAGTCCGCTGCTGCTGCTGCCCTTGCCCGGGTTCTCTGGCTGTCGCGTGACACTGTCGCACAGCTCGTGATTAGTCATTCCCTCCCCCTGTCTGAGCGCCCCCGCTTTAGGTTGGTCAGGACTGCACAGGAGTTCCTAGAGGCTATTGTCGCACACTTTTCCACCTCGTCCTTTGCCTCTGTCAGTCGCCTGATCCTGCCCATGCTCTTTCCTGATCTCGCGTCCTTCTCCAC
Source organism: Closterium sp. NIES-67 (assembly GCA_027943415.1). Lineage (NCBI taxonomy): Eukaryota > Viridiplantae > Streptophyta > Zygnematophyceae > Desmidiales > Closteriaceae > Closterium > Closterium sp. NIES-67. Next base: position 46,388 of record BQMB01001799.1, read on the forward strand.
TGTCGCTGACCGGGCCACGCACTTGCGCACGCTAGACTCGACCTGGTGCACTGCCTGCACTCAGGCCCAGCTTAGTGTGTTTCAGCGCCCCATCTGCTCTACCCTCTACCTGCTTGCCACCCGCCTCCCTGATCGCCTTGCTACTGCCCGCGACCACTTTCTTAATCTCCACCCCGCATACCTCACCCTCACTGACTTTGTCGACACCCTCTCTGCCATAGAGACACGTCAGCGCTCAATCGCCCAGTCTAGTGCTACTACGCCAGTCCCTATCTTTCAAAATTGTGCCCCCAGTCAGTGCACTTACTCTGACGGTTCCGCTGCTGTCGCCGAGACAGCCCCTACTGCAGAGACAGCCGCCGCAGCAGCCGTAGGGCAGTTTTGTCCGGGTAAAGGTCACCGCCCCAAGGCTGGGCATGGCGGAGGTAGCGGAGGAGGGGGTAGAGGTGGTGGTGGAGGTGTTTCGCCCAGTGGTAGTACTGACGAGGGGGCTGGGGCTGGTTCCTCGGAGCAGCAGCACCAGCAGGCGCCGCAGCTTGACCAGCAGCAACAACAGCGGAGGGTCGGCAACCTCCCGCCTGTGTGGCCTGGCCCCGGTGGTGGTGGTGGTCGCGGTGGTCATGCGCATGGCTCGTCGTAGGGTGGTGGTGCGAGTGACGGGCGCTGCCAGTACCAGCTCTAGATCGGTCCTCGCCGCGGCCTCGTGTGCGGTAAGATCGGTCATACCCCCACTTGTTGTTCCAGTCGCTTAGATGACCTGTTTTGTCTCCGCTTCGGCCCAGCCCCAGACCTCCCCGACTGGCATAGTCTGCTCCGCCGTGGTGTTAGGATCTTTGATATGGACATGGATGAGATTAGCTCTGCATTGTATGTGTTGTTTTTCTATGACTCTTGTGTGACTGGTTCCTATTACCCCATGTTGCCTAGTGTAGGTGTGCACAGTGTGCCTAGTTCAGGCTCCCCTGCAGCGTCAGGCGTAGGACCCCCTGCTTTGCTTATCCTTGGCTCCACCCTAGCTCCTCCGCCCCCAACCGCCACTACAGTGCTCTCTTTCGATCTTGACTCTGGCGCGTCTCGGTGTTTCTTTCGGGACCCCACTATGCTTACGCCGCTAGCCGTCCCTGCCGCAGTTGCCCTTGCAGACTCCTCCTCAGGTCTGGTACTTGCATGTAGTTCCACCACCCTCCCCTGTCTGGCGGTTCCTTTGAGCTCTCTTACAGGCCTGCACATCCCCTCGTTCTCCCGGAACCTAGTTGGTGTCGGCTGCCTTCACCACGCGTGAGGGCGGGCTGACCTCAGCGTCACCACTATGTTCCCGGGTCACGATCGGTACGCTGTCTGTACCAAGGCCGCCACTGGTTCTCCCCTCACCACGTCCCCCCGGGACCCGTGTCTGGCCTGTTCACGCTAGACACCGCGTCCCCCCAGTTGGGACGTCTCCCCAAGTGTCTACGTCTACCCAGGTTGCCGCGGCTTGCTCGTGCCAGTTGCTTACTCACCCGTCCCTCCTGTGACACCACCGCCTAGGTCACCCCGCCCTCACGCGTCTTCATTACATGTCTCAGCACGGTCTTGTCCTAGGTCTCCCTAAGTCATTCCGTGCCCTCCCCCCCTCGGCAGCACCATTGTGCACCCCCTGCGTCAAGGGCCAGCTCCGCCGTGCCCCTCACTCCTCCTCGTTCCCCCCAACCACCGCACTGCTGCAGACCCTGCACATGGACGTCTGGGGCCCCGCCCCTGTCCATGGGCCGCATCGCGAGCGCTACTTCCTAGTGATTGTTGACGACTAGACGCGCTACACCACGGTGTTTCCCCTGGAGCAGAAGGACGACGTGCCTGACCTTCTTATCTCGTGGCTTGTCTCTGCGCGTGTTCACCGAGGTCTCCCTGTGTTGCGTCTTCACTCTGATCGAGGTGACGAGTTTGCCTCTGGTTCCCTTGGTCATGTCTGTCGTGCGGAAGGCATCACCCAGTCGTACACCCTACCGGACTCCCCGCAGCAAAATGGGGTAGCTGAGCGACGCTTTGGTTTGGTCATGGAGGTGGCTTGTACCTCCATGATCCATGCCAGTGCACCCCATTTTCTGCGGCAGTGGCGTACGGCTGCGTGGCCCCAACGCAAGCGGCGACAGCGGCGGCGGCTTCGATGACATCGGCGACTGCAACGGCCTGCGCCCTCTCCACGGCGTGGCCAAGCTCCGAGACGGTGGGACGGCCGGCGAGAGTCAGCCGTCAACTGCGGCGAAGAAGAGGGGACGCAAGGAAAGGGGGGCGGGGCGTGGTCCAGGATCACGCCCGTGGCTGGCGTGCGGTCGGCAGGTCTGGCGGCGCCTCAGATATTGTGTGGCCGGCTGCCACCCGACAACGCTGCCACGTCAGCATTAAGACGTCGCCACAGCGCGACGTCGATGCCGCGGTCTCCCTGTGCTGTGTAGAGGGTACAATCCCCTCCTTGTATCCCTCTCTCTTTCTAGTTCTCTCCCTTTTTCTCTCGTCAAACTTTCCTCTCCTAGCTCCTAGCTCCTAAACACTCACGCCATTTTCATGGACGCGCTTCCTTCCTAGCAAAGATAGTCTTCTAGCATGGTATCAGAGCTGTTTGTTCCTTGTGGGCCTGCTCCATACGCTTCCGCCACGATCTTCTATTCTCTCTCTCGCGCTGCCATGGCGGCCGCGTCGTGCTGCCGCGGCCGTCACGGCACGCTGCCATAGCGTCGCATTGTCGTGGCGTCGACGTCAAGCCGTTGCGGCGTCGGCGTTGACGTCAAACTGTGGCGGCTTGACAGTGCCGTCGTGCTGCCACGGCGTCTACGCGACAGTGCACGGACGGCACGGACGGCAGCGGCCAGTGCCTCTTCTTAGCGCTTTCCAGTACGTCCGCATGCAGCCAGCGCGCCACACGGGACGGCACACTCCCGGGCTCCGCGGCTGAAGCCCCTTCCGCCTTCCCCTGCGTCCCCTCTTCCTTGCCGCAGCCGACGGCTACTTTGCGCCGGCCGTCCCACCGTCGTGGAACTCGGCCACGCCGCCGAGTGCTGTGAGCTCCGCTGCCGCCGGCAGCTGTCGTCGAAGCCGCCGTCACCGCAGCTGGTGCCGCTGGCCACGCCGCCGCTGTCAACGCTGCCTCCATCGCCGCCGTTGCAGCTGTTGTCCTCGTTGTCGACGTCGCCCCGCCTCACGCACCGTGGGGTTGACCGTGCTGAAGTAGCATTCGCTGCCATTGCTACTGAGTATGGGGGTGTGGGTGTGTGTGGGCTTGCCACTACCAAGCCTAGGGGGTGTGTTAAATTATATATTGTGTTAAATAATTGGTGGGCTTGGTAGGTTATCAAACTCTACTGTAGAGGGTACAAACCCCTCCTTGTATCCCTCTCTCTTTCTAGTTCTCTCCCTTTTTCTCTCGTCAAACTTTCCTCTCCTAGCTCCTAAATCCTCACGCCATTTTCATGGCCGCCCTTCCTTCCTAGCTTCTAACACGAAGCATATCCAGCTGCGGTACTTCCTCCTGCGCGAGCTACAGTAGCGTCGCCAGGCCGCGTAGTTCACTTGGCCTCGGATGCCAACATGGCTGATATCTTTACTAAGGCACTTGCGCCTAAAGATTATCAGCGGCACTGTGTACAGCTTGATCTGGTTTGTGTAGCTACTCACTTGCTAGGACCTTGATTGTATACTGTCAAACATATATAGTTTATGTTTGTGTAGACTGTATAGGTTCATATCTTAGAGGGTACAACACTTAGGCTTATACCCTTATACTATTTTTCTCTCGACATTCAACTCCTACGTTACGATGGCAGCACGCTTGGTAGGTAGGTCTCGCCGCCCACGCTTCCGCCCTAGGCCCTCGTCGCGCCGCCCTTAGCTAGTCGCGCCCGTTCCTAGCCGGCCCCCTGAGCCGTTGCGCCCGTCCTAGCCGGCCCCCTGAG
>BQMB01001800.1:0-46516 GCA_027943415.1 Closterium sp. NIES-67
CTTCCCTGAACCAGATCCAACTCTCCCCAAACCAGATCCGGCCCTCCCCGAACCAGACGCAGCAGCCAATGGTAGCCTGCCCAAACTTGATTCCCCTGAGCCCAACGTACCAAATTCTGGCTTGTTGAAGCCGGGACCAGACCAGCCGAACTAACCTACCCTATGGGACCTTGGTGTGCTGAGCCTGCTTTAAAGAGTGTGCTTCTTAGAAAAATGCATTTTGTTGAACGTACTCAAAAAGTACTTGACCACGTATACAACCCAGCAGAAGCCCCACTGCCCTTTCCACTATGCATTGCCTTTGCACTAAGAGCGTGTGTTCCTACCTTCTTACCTAACGCGCCCCCTATCAGACGTGCGCAGTATTATACACTACAGATATGAAGCGATTTGGTTCAATGCAGTTCCGTTCGGTGCGACATAAGTCTGATCAGAGTTCCTAGGAACAGGGGTCTAATGGCTAATGCTTCACAATTGCAAACAAGCATACCTTCTATATTTCGTATTATCCCATCTGAATATGAGTCGACTCAAAAGCATATTTCATATTATCCCATCTGAATATGAGTCGACTCAAAAGCATATTTCATATTATCCCATCTGAATAGAACACTATTCGCCACGGCCCCAGCAATCCCACCCGCCATCTCATAAGCCACTCTCACTCCAGCTGCGACCCCCCAAGTCACCCATCCCTCCTTCATCCCATATGCCGGCTCCTCCACACCCACAATCATGGTGATTTTGGGTTTTACCCATATCACCTCCATGACCATCCGCTCCTTCCATCCAGAAACCCATGGCCACCATCACGAGGTGAACTTTCTCTATGCCAGACCAGTCCCACCAACCGCCCCAAGCACTGCTGCCCCACCCGCCACTGCCAGAACCGCCCATGCCCCCCCAACACCTCCAGCCCCGCCATCATGGCCGGGGCCATCAGGACCCCCATGGCCATGCCCGTGACCGCCTTGCCCATGCCCATGGCCTCCATCTCCAAAGCCACCTCCGTTGTTGTCACCGCCGCCAATGCCGCCACCAACGCCACCGCCGATGCCACCTCCGGTGGATGAAGTGGCGCATGAGAAGTCGAGGGTGAGCGCACCACTGCGATAAGAACACAGCGGTTGGGGTTTAGATTTGGTGAAGAGAAGAGCAAACCAGCGAAATGAGGCAGAGGAAACAAGTTGGTACACCATCAAATGCCCCATATCCAACTTTCATGTGCCAGTGGAAAGAAAAACTATTGATTCAAGAACAAGCACTATCGAGCTTGACTTACTCATTCTCTCCGTGGAAACCAAGGGTCTGAGAGCCGCCTTGGGAGTATCCCCAGATGAGGGTGTTGGACCCGTTCACACTCACTGGGATGGAGCCATCGCCCTGGGCCCGAGAGAACCTGCTCAACACGGGCCAAAACAGAAGGCGATAGTAGGGTATGCAGTTCTAGATTAGTGGATCTCAGACAGTGTACTGCAGGTGGTTTCAGGCGCCTGAAAACTGGAAGTTGGTAAGAGGCCATGTACTTGGCGATGAGCCAGCCTCAAACCATGAACTTGGCGATTGCTTACAGGCATGACAAGCCAAGGGGGGGGGGGGGGAGAGGGGGAGGGAGGAGGGGGAGAGAGGGGAGGGAGGAAGGGGGGGGAGAGGGGAAGGTACTACAATGATCAAATTCATCGAACCCCATGACTTACTTCATAACCTTGGAGCCACTGGAAGTGGTAGTCAGCGCCGCACCACTCCCAATACTGAAGCTGCTTGTAGGCTGAACGTCGCTCATCCCATAGCCGCTCATGTAGTAAGCCGCCACAGCCCCGCCCGGCAGGTTGCCAATGATAGTGTCAGCCGGGGCCATGCGGCCGTCCGCAGTCCACGCCAGGGAGAACCACCCCGCTGCTGCCGTGCTGCCCGCTGCTGCCTCCAGGGCGAGGTTGACCTGAGTAGCACTAACGGTCTTCCAGTGTAGCGTGAGAGAGGAGTCAAGGGGGGCAGAGTAGGTGTAGCTGGGGAGGGTGGATGTGGCACAGGAGGAGGAGGAAGATGGAGGGGAGGTGGAGGGAGGGGAGGTGGAGGGAGGGGAGGAGGAGGGAGGGGAGGTGGAGGGGGGTGCAGGGGAGGAAGGTGGGGAGGTTGAGGGAGGAGCGGAGGAGGAGGAGCCATCGCAGGAGAAATCTACTGTGGCCACTCCACTGCGAGGAGAGGGTGAAGAGGCGTGGAAGGGGCAAGGAAGAGGCCCAGAAGGAGAGGGGGTGGAAGGAGGAAAGAGGATTCGGACGTAAGGTTCAAGCTGAGGGTTGTTACGGCTATGAGTGTGTGAAACGGTTAGGGAAGGGGCCACAGGATGGCAACCTGGACAATCACTTTCCAGTTGAGGGGACAGCAGAACTCATAATATCTTGGGGGTGGTAACGAAGCCAACAGACTTCACATTCACACTGGGAAGAGCGACAGGTGCAAGTCTGTTCACTCACTCATTCTCGCCGTGGAAGTCAAGTGACTTGGAGCCGCTTTCAGAGTAGGCCCAGATGAGAGTGTTGCTGCCGCCAACGTTCACTGGGATGGAACCATCGCTGGAAACGCGGGAGAACCTGACACGTGGGCCACATAGGCACATGAGAGGTGCACGATTAGACATGGCTTGGCCCCTTAGCAGCAAAAACTGCGGCAGGAAGCAGCAAAGGGTCACAAAAATAAGCGGATCTGCTGGAAAATAATGCATGGCACCAGATATGTAATGTATAATGCATAATGTATAATTTGCGTCAAATACATACTCAATAATAGTGGAGCCGGAAGCCGATGTAGTTTGGACAGCGTTGCCAATACTGAAGCTGCTTGTAGGCTGAACGTCGCTCATCCCATAGCCGCTCATGTAGTAAGCCGCCACAGCCCCGGCAGGTTGCCAAAAACAGTGTCAGCTGGGGCCATGCGGCCATCTGAGGACCACGCCACAGAGAACCACCCCGCTGCTGCCGAGCTCCCCGCTGCTGCTTCAAGGGCAAGGTTGACCTTGGTCGCACTGGCTGCCTTCCAGTGGAGAGTGAGACTGATGGGAGGGGGAAAGGGGAGGAGCAGCGCAGTGACAAGAGTATTGGAAAGAGGAAATGGAAGGGGAAGGGCAACGCAGTATTGGTGCATTGAGAGACATTTGAGGCATTTCATGAGCATTCAATGAGGGTGGTGACTCATTGGAATTCAAAGCATGTCGATTGCAGGGGGAAAAGGTATGTTCATGAAGATTGCAGGGGGGAAACTTCAAGGCCCGTGCTAGAAACTCACTCGGAGGACAGCTGCGTTGAAGAGGCCATAGTCAGCGAGCGATGACGCGTCACAAGTGGCACTAGTGCCCACTGTGGTCGTCCCCAGCGTTGCACTGGACTGCTGCGGGATGCGCTCCCAGCGATGAATTCCCTACACCTGCTGCGGCAACCCTTGCAGTTGCAGTGTTGGACGACGTTGCTCCTGCCGCTTCGGTTACAGTAGCTGCATCGCTTCCAGTGCTGGATGCCTGCTACCACTGGCACCAGTAGTAGCAGTAGTGCTGCTAGAAGCAGTGGAAATGGAGGCGCTAGCAATCCTGCTGTTCACCCGTGCTCTCCAACCGGCTGCCATAGTTGGCTTCACAGCTTGCACACGATGCGTGAGAAGCTCACGCCTGGGCTTTCCACTGGCAGCAAACGCACTGCCTTGGAGAATGGCAGCCATCACCACGGAAGCAAAAATCGCCCTAGTGCCCATGTTGCGGGAATACTATAAGTGATAGGTATGTAAGGCGTAACTCCTGCGAGAGTGCCAAATTTAGATGGTTGGAGTGAAATGAGGGTTTTGGCGGAATGGCTGGTGTTGGTGAAGGTGGGGGTAGGGAATGGTGAATGCTCTGTGCTGGTGCTGTGTTTGCCTGAAGTGGATTTGTAATTTCTTCAGGCTCAAAATTCTATCCACCGCATTTGCGTCACCCATGTCGCGCATGCCTAGTTCGCACGACGCGAGATTGGAAAACCAATCTCGAGAATGGTCGTTGTCGGTGGAAGATCGACGGCTATTATTTCTGCAAGTGCCGAACGTAACTGCGGCGAAGGGATGGATTTCGTGACGTGGTGCAAAGACGAGTCAGCGTCCAGGCAAAGACTGGCCAGAGCAGTATTTTGACTGGCTGCTTCGGCATGGTTTGTTGACGAGTCCATTCTCCGAAAGTCAACGTGCTGCGAGAGGCTTCGCGAACGGAGCAACGAAACCGGCTAGGTGTAACATCGAAATTATCGGTACAGTTAAAGCGTGAATTCCAAATGATCCACTCGTTCAGCAACATAGAGAGCCAAATTGATAACGAAACTGCCTTGACAATTTCAGTCGCTGCCAGAGCAGCTTACAACGGGGATTCCATTTTTGTCCCTCGCAATTTCATTCGCTGCCGCTCACTATAATATGTCTATGTCTTTAGCCATGCTCTCAGGTGACGCACAAATCCTGATTCTGGCGACCAAGGCACGTCTGAAATGCGGATAGCCTGTCTGTCGTCTCGTCCTCTCGGCAATGCGCAATTTAGGAGTCGCTTTTTCGCGCGAGCACCTTCCGCGCAAGCACCATGCGCTCTCCTCAGTTGCCTTCCGCAGCCGGCGGTAGTCAGCGCAATTCGGCTTCGGTAGCGGGAATGGCGACGATTAACGCGACGGCTAGTGTCGCAAGGGCGGTCGCATGGCAGAAGTGTGCTTCAGCCTGGACGGTTTCCGACTCAACAAGAGCTTCTTCGCTTCCCAGATAAGTGAGTCATGTAAATTCGATACAATTGAACGTGCATCAAATTCGGAAGGTTTACATTTGGTCATACGAAAATTCAGGTGCTAGAATACTCCCTCCTCGGCCTGCAATGCTGACTCCGCCGCCCTCAGAGGAGCTTATCCCCTCCCTCCCCCCTGCACCCGCCACTCTCTTCCACCCCCTTCCCCCCCCTTTCCCCATTCCCCCCCAGACTCATTGACGCACCGCCTCGCCCCTGCCTCCCCCTCCTCCCTCCTCCCTCCCCTCTCTTCCCCCTCCCCCCCCCCCCCTTCCCCCCCCCCCCCCACCTCAGGCTCATCAGAGACATCGCTTTGGTAATCTTCTGCCCTCCCCTGTCCCCTTCCCCATCAACCCCCACAGCCCCCTTCAGCCCCCCTCCGCCCCCTGCCCCCCCCCCCCTCTCCCCCCTCAGGCTCATCAGAGACATCGCTTTTGTTGCCTTCTGCCCGCCGCTGCTGCTCTCGTCCAACCAGGTACGCCTTGAAACAAAAACTCACCTGCTGTGGACTAAGGCCTCTCTACCCGATTCCCCTTCTGCCCACCCCCCCTCTCTCTCACACACCTCACCCCCCCCTCGATTCATCTTCCTCCCTTTTCTCTCTCCCCTTCTCTTTCTCCCTTGCTCTCCGCAGCTACCAACAGTGGACCCACACGCATTCGCCCAGACCTCTTCCCTCCTGATGCCTAACAGCCCGGATCACTCCAGTCCAAGCAATTATCCGCACCATGAGGCATGTGACAATAGCGAGAGGGAGGGCCAACAGGCGCCTCTTGGCCTGGCTGGAGTCCCTGGATGGAGGACACGTGGCAGCATGGTTCAGGCAGAAGAAACAGAGCGCCCGATTGGGCGACCACTATGCTCTTTGCATTCTCTTCGCCCTCACGTTCGGCCCGAGCCTCAAGCCTCGGGGCCTCCGAACCTCTGTCCAAGTTCACGTTTCAGAGGTTCGGGGGAAGCCACCCGGCTTATCTTCCCCGAACCAGATCAAACCCTCCCCGAAGCAGACACATCAGCTGACGGCGGCCTATCCGAACCTGACCCCCCCGAACCCCAACATGCCAGACTCCTCCACCTTGTTGAAGCAGAGTCCAGACCAGCCGAACTTACCGAGCCTAGAGGGCTTCAGCGTGCCGAGCCTGGAGCTGGCTCCGGCTCGGCCAGAGCTAGACTTTCCGGAGCTGAGGCAGATGGGCAGACGGGCTCGGAAGCGATTCCTGCGCGAGTCGAGGGAGAGGAAGGGGCGGATTCAGACCATGGGGGAGTTTGATGTGCTCTTCACCCTGCCGCCTCCCTCCCTCCCTCCTCACTCACCCTCTCCTCCTCCTCCCTCTCTTCCTCACTTGCTCTCTCCTCCTCCCCTTTCTCCTCCTGATTCCAAGTCGCCTGGTTTATGTTGCAAGAGAGTTTTAGAGGGTGGTGCAACTGCTGCTGCTGATGATTGTGGTGGAGATACAGCTGCTGTTGCAGCTGTTGATTCTGCTCCTCCTGCTGCTGCTGCTGCTGCCGCTGCTAATCCCGCCATTGGACTTGAGGATGCAGCCGCAGCAGCCTCAGCTGTGCTCCACCACTGGGAGCTTTCCGTGAAGTTTCTCCTCTTCGTGGGCTCGTGGGACGATGCACTTGCCATCTTCTCCCGCCGGTTCCATCCCACTCAGAGCAGCAGCAGCAGCAGCAGCAGCAGCACCACCACCACCACCACCACCATCACCACCACCATCACCACCACCACCACCAGTAGCAGCAGCACCACTATCAGTGGTAGCAGCAGCAGCAGCAGCAGCAGCAGCAGCGGCAGTGAAGCAGCACCTGACTGGCTGCTGGGGCAGTACCTGGGCCCCCACGTGGGGGAGTCCCTCCGCGACCGGAAGGAGCGGCTTAGCCGACAACTGCTGCTGGGCAAACACGGTTATGGGCTCAGCTTATAACGAGGATGTATGGAGTTGAGGGTACTGGGGGGGCGGCAATGGAAAATGAAGGGAGTAGGGAGAGTTGTGGGGTGGATGGGATTACAGAGAGCTGTGGAGGGAAAGAGATATTATCCTCGTTACAAGCAGCAGCGCTGTTACAAGGGTACTTGTTCTATGAGTACCCCCTGTGGCTGAAACTGAGAGAGATGGAGGAGGGCTGGAGAGAGAGAGGCGCCAAATTTGGGACCGTTGCTACCAGGGGCGATTCTGAGATAGGGGGTAGAGCAGTAGCAGCATCAGCAGCAGCAGGAAGAACAGCAGCAGCAGCAGGAGACACAGCAGCAGCAGCAGCAGGCACAGGAGCACCAGCATCAGGAGCAGCATTTTATGGAGAATGTGCCGTGTTCCCCTGGCACTGGTACGGGTGGTGGACGCATGATGCTGCAGCCATGGTGCAGCTGCCCAAGCATGCCCACTCCCGCTGGTACATCATGCCCAAAGACGAATGGCTCTCGCCTGTGCTGGTCCCAGATGAGACACCCCCCTGTCTATTGCCTCCAGATACCACCTCCCCTGGAACCCACCTAGATGCTGCCTGTGCAAGTGCTGACCTGGACGCTACCTTCCCCGAAGCCCACCAAGAAGCAACCTGCTCTGGTGCTGATGACCTAGGTGCCTGCTTCCAGTCTTGCCCGGATGGAATTGCAACGCCATTGACAGGAAACCTTTTGCTTCAAAGTTATTTACAAGTGCTCCGAAGAGGCTCGGTTGAGGAATCTTCCCAGGAAGCTCCGTTTCTTGGTTGCTGAGCTGGAGTGGGACTCACGGTATCAGTTTCAGGAGGAGACGAATGGTGAAATGCGTGATAGCGATGGAAGTGAGGGGCTTGAGCATTGTGATAGGAAGGGAGCTTGGTTGAGGCTAGCAGGGGATTTATTGTTGAGAAGGGTTGGCCTGATAGTCGAAACCATCCTCCACATGGATTCGTTTGGAGAGAAGAATGTAACATTCCCTTTTGGTGAGTTGTGTGTGTTTCACTCATACTTTGTGCAATTTCCACAATCCATAACTAGCCCCAGTTCCATTCCCCTTACGCAGAAGTGGAGACTTTTCAAGCGCAATTTAGCTGTGTCCAATCGGAAAAAAGATCCTCCTGAGTTCGGTCAAGCCACGTGTCAGATGCCGAACCAGCTTTGCCCAACCAGAAATGTGGCTATGGTTTTCCCGAACCAGGCGAATCCTTAAGGACGGCGCCGCGAATACACGCGCGGCCCAAGTAGGGTGGCTGCGGGGGGCTTGCTTGCACCACGCGAAAGGGGCCTGGCTGATGTGGGATTTCGCGAGCCCTTGTACGCCCCATTTTGGTTGGCTGTTGAGTTCTCGCAGAAACAATTCTTGTATTGGCGACATTCGCCAGGTATGGCCTCCGCATCAGATTCCACCTTGCGACATCGACAACCAGACCAGCCCTCACGTCACGGCATATGTCTGGGTCCCACGCTCCGCCCTCCGCCCCCATGCGCCCCTTCCCACCAATCAGCACTTTACGCGGCTCCGCGCGGTGCCCTTTTTTCTCTGTTGCCAACAACCTTGTGTGCTCACAAGTGCGGGGCGGCGGAATCTCCTCCCCCTCTTCGCTTCGCATCCCCCTCAAACCCCCACTTCCCCCTCCAATCCCGCGCCTCGCCGCCACCTGTTCCCTCTCCATTTTGTAGCGGTGTTTTTCCTCCATTTCCCCCGATTCCCCCCCGCTCCCTCCTCCTCTTCTTCCCCCATTCCCCCCCGCCTGCAGTTTGTAATGTGCCCGTGCTACCCCGTTGCCCGCGCAAGTACGTTGCACCTTGAGGGCTGGGCAAGGAAAAGAAATCCAGGAGTTCAAGAATCCTGAGATTCATCATTTGGCGATTGTGGCATTTGGAGTTCGCGGGAAATCCATTCCTGCTGGGCTTCTTTACTGAACGCACTCAGCGTTCTCCTCCAGCACCCCAAGCAGCGTACGGAGGTGTGAACTCCGCCAACCGACAGCCACCGCCAACTCCGCCTCCGCCGGAGGTCCATCTCTTCCCTCATTCGTCGCCTCCGCCAGCCGACATCCTCTCCTCATGGCCGCAACCTCGGCCACCGCCGCGCGCGCGCGCCGCGCAAACCTCCGCGCAGTCAGCGCCGCCCTCCCGCTGGTGCTCTCTCTGCTGCTCCTCCACTCCCCCCGCTCCGCTTGCGCGAAGGGCACTCCGCCTCCGCCTCCGCCTTCGCTCTCGTCGCTCTTCCCGTTCTTCAGCTTCGGGTCCATCACCGGCGGAAGCCTCCATTTCGCCAGCCCGCCACCTCCGCGTTCCCGCAGCCCTCCGCCACCCCCCTCTCCGCCGCCGCCCTCTCCCCCGCCGCCTTCCACGCCCCCGCCCTCTCCGCCTCCCCCGTCTCCACAGCAGAACCCCGCCAAGTGCAACCCATCGTCGCTCGCTGCCAGTGGGTTCACCTCTTCGAAGGTCCTCGCGCCGGGGTATGTTACGAGAGGTCTTTATTCGCGCCACGGATCTCCATCCTCAACATTATCGGCGAGCGCGTCGGGCTACGACTGGCCAATGTTCCGTTCAGCCTCTCTTGTTGCCGTGCCCGTTCTTTGAGCCTCCGTGCGTCCCTCGTAAACCTTCGGTTCACTCTCCCCGCCCTGTTCCATCCCCCTCCTCTCTCCCCATCCCCTTCTCCTCTTCCCCGCCCCCCCTCCTCCCCCTCCCCTCTCCCTTCTGCCTCTCCCCACCCGCGCCTCCCTTTCCTCCGCTCTCCTCCCCGCTCCCTACCTACGCAGGTTCACGTACCATTGGCGCGCCTCGTCAGGCTCGGTGGTTCAGATGGCTCTCGAAGCCGACTCGGCCCGAGCCAAGAGCTGGTTCGGCGTCGGGTGGACCGACGGCGGAAACGGCGGCAAAACCGACGCGGTTTTCGCGAACGTCGCGAACGGCGGCGTGAAGTCCTTCACGACGTCGACCGTCATCACGCCGCAAAAGCATGGCGACCCCGCGCCGGTCACTATCATGTCGGAAACGAACACGCTCAACATCGGCAGCGCCGGCTCCGTCGGGTTCGGCGACAGCACGATCGCATTGTGAGTGCTGCAATGGCTTTTGAAGCGGCTCAAAAATCGATTATTTGATGCGCCCAGATTTTATATATATGTTAAACTTATAAATATTTGGCAGCGTATGTTGTTGTAAGTACGTTGCGACTTTTGTAACGCAGGCGGACGTCGCTCGCGGTTTTCGCTAACTGTCTACGGTACCTCCCGTGGCATTCGCTGGTCATTCCGACTAGTGGCCCAACGCCTGAACGGCGTCCGAACGCCTGAACGGCGTCCGAACGTCTGAGCGGCGTCCGAACGTCTGAACGGCGTCCGAACGTCTGAACGGCGTCCGAACGTCTGAACGGCGTCCGAACGTCTGAACGGCGTCCGAACGTCTGAACGGCGTCCGAACGTCTGAACGGCGTCCGAACGTCTGAACGGCGTCCGAACGTCTGAACGGCGTCCGAACGTCTGGACGGCGTCCGAACGTCTGAACGGCGTCCGAACGTCTGAACGGCGTCCGAACGTCTGAACGGCGTCCGAACGTCTGAACGGCGTCCGAACGTCTGAACGGCGTCCGAACATCTGATTGCCGAACGTTGCGCCCCTGCGTTGCTTCTCTACACTCGTTTCCTCTGTCTCAGGTTTAGCCGAACCGAGGGGACAGGCTCGGTGACGTTCCAGTCGTCCGGACCTATGAACGTGGTTTGGTACTACCCGTCCTGGGAAGGCCAGCCGCTTGGAAGCAACCCCAAGCCCGTGTAAGGAATAGGGAAGGGGGGGAGGAGGAGGGGGGAGAGGGAAACGCGGGGAGGGGGGAAAGGGGGAAGGGGGAAGGTGGGGAGGTGGAAGGGAGGGGAAGAGGGATTGAGAGGGAACGGGGAGAAGGGGAAGGGAGAGGGAAGAAAATGCATGGAAGGGAAGAATCACCTTGGCTCTCGTCTCACCTCTCCTCTCCTCTCACCGCCCACGTTCCCCCCTCCTCTTCCCCCCTCTCCCCCTCTCTCTTCCCCATCTCCCCTCACCCCAGCGCCTCTGCCCAGGTCGATTTCTCCTGCAACGGCCAAATGGCGGGCACCCCCATTGGCTTCGCACCCGCGCCTTCCCCTACCGAATCGCCCTCTCCGCCCCCTCCCCCTCCGTCACGCCCTCTCCCCCGCCTCCCCCTCGTCCACCACTCCCCCACCAAGGGCGTGCTGTGCCCCGCGTCAACCTTCTCGGGCTATGAGTACCAGCTGGAGCTGGGGAGTGGCAAGTAAGTGGGGAGTGTGTGTGGGAGGATAGGAGCGAGTGGGGAGTATGTGTGGGAGGATAGGAGCGAGTGGGGAGTGTGTGTGGAGGATAGGAGCGAGTGGGGAGTGTGTGTGGGAGGATAGGAGCGAGTGGGGAGTGTGTGTGGGAGGATAGGAGCGAGTGGGGAGTGTGTGGGAGGATAGGAGGAGTGGGGAGTGTGTGTGGGAGGATAGGAGCGAGTGGGGAGTGTGTGTGGGAGGATAGGAGCGAGTGGGGAGTGTGTGTGGGAGGATAGGAGCGAGTGGGGAGTGGTGTGTGGGAGGATAGGAGCGAGTGGGGAGTGTGTGTGGGAGGATAGGGCGGTGGGGAGTGTGGGGGGGGGCGGTGGGGAGTGTGTGTGGGAGGATAGGAGCGAGTGGGGAGTGTGTGTGGGAGGATAGGAGCGAGTGGGGAGTGTGTGTGGGAGGATAGGAGCGAGTGGGGAGTGTGTGTGGGAGGATAGGAGCGAGTGGGGAGTGTGTGTGGGAGGATAGGAGCGAGTGGGGAGTGTGTGTGGGAGGATAGGAGCGAGTGGGGAGTGTGTGTGGGAGGATAGGAGCGAGTGGGGAGTGTGTGTGGGAGGATAGGAGCGAGTGGGGAGTGTGTGTGGGAGGATAGGAGCGAGTGGGGAGTGTGTGTGGGAGGATAGGAGCGAGTGGGGAGTGTGTGTGGGAGGATAGGGAGCGAGTGGGAGTGTGTGTGGGAGGATAGGAGCGAGTGGGGAGTGTGTGTGGGAGGATAGGAGCGAGTGGGGAGTGTGTGTGGGAGGATAGGGGGGGGGGTGTGGGGGAGGATAGGAGCGAGTGGGGAGTGTGTGTGGGAGGATAGGAGCGAGTGGGGAGTGTGTGTGGGAGGATAGGAGCGAGTGGGGAGTGTGTGTGGGAGGATAGGAGCGAGTGGGGAGTGTGTGGGAGGATAGGAGCGAGTGGGGAGTGGTGTGTGGGAGGATAGGAGCGAGTGGGGAGTGTGTGTGGGAGGATAGGAGCGAGTAGGAGCGAGTGGGGAGTGTGTGTGGAGGATAGGAGCGAGTGGGGAGTGTGTGTGGGAGGATAGGAGCGAGTGGGGAGTGTGTGTGGGAGGATAGGAGCGAGTGGGGAGTGTGTGTGGGAGGATAGGAGCGAGTGGGGAGTGTGTGTGGGAGGATAGGAGCGAGTGGGGAGTGTGTGTGGGAGGATAGGAGCGAGTGGGGAGTGTGTGTGGGAGGATAGGAAGCGAGTGGGGAGTGTGTGTGGGGGAGGATAGGAGCGAGTGGGGAGTGTGTGTGGGAGGATAGGAGCGAGTGGGGAGTGTGTGTGGGAGGATAGGAGCGAGTGGGGAGTGTGTGTGGGAGGATAGGAGCGAGTGGGGAGTGTGTGTGGGAGGATAGGAGCGAGTGGGGAGTGTGTGTGGGAGGATAGGAGCGAGTGGGGAGTGTGTGTGGGAGGATAGGAGCGAGTGGGGAGTGTGTGTGGGAGGATAGGAGCGAGTGGGGAGTGTGTGTGGGGAGGATAGGAGCGAGTGGGGAGTGTGTGTGGGAGGATAGGAGCGAGTGGGGAGTGTGTGTGGGAGGATAGGAGCGAGTGGGGAGTGTGTGTGGGAGGATAGGAGCGAGTGGGGAGTGTGTGTGGGAGGATAGGAGCGAGTGGGGAGTGTGTGTGGGAGGATAGGAGCGAGTGGGGAGTGTGTGTGGGAGGATAGGAGCGAGTGGGGAGTGTGTGTGGGAGGATAGGAGCGAGTGGGGAGTGTGTGTGGGAGGATAGGAGCGAGTGGGGAGTGTGTGTGGGAGGATAGGAGCGAGTGGGGAGTGTGTGTGGGAGGATAGGAGCGAGTGGGGAGTGTGTGTGGGAGGATAGGAGCGAGTGGGGAGTGTGTGTGGGAGGATAGGAGCGAGTGGGGAGTGTGTGTGGGAGGATAGGAGCGAGTGGGGAGTGTGTGTGGGAGGAATAGGAGCGAGTGGGGAGTGTGTGTGGGAGGATAGGAGCGAGTGGGGAGTGTGTGTGGGAGGATAGGAGCGAGTGGGGAGTGTGTGTGGGAGGATAGGAGCGAGTGGGGAGTGTGTGTGGGAGGATAGGAGCGAGTGGGGAGTGTGTGTGGGAGGATAGGAGCGAGTGGGGAGTGTGTGGGGGAGGATAGGAGCGAGTGGGGAGTGTGTGTGGGAGGATAGGAGCGAGAGGGGAGTGTGTGAGGGAGGATAGGAGCGAGAGGGAGTGTGTGTGGGAGGATAGGAGCGAGTGGGGAGTGTGTGTGGGAGGATAGGAGCGAGTGGGGAGTGTGTGTGGGAGGATAGGAGCGAGAGGGGAGTGTGTGTGGGAGGATAGGAGCGAGTGGGGAGTGTGTGTGGGAGGATAGGAGCGAGTGGGGAGTGTGTGTGGGAGGATAGGAGCGAGTGGGGAGTGTGTGTGGGAGGATAGGAGCGAGTGGGGAGTGTGTGTGGGAGGATAGGAGCGAGTGGGGAGTGTGTGTGGGAGGATAGGAGCGAGTGGGGGTTTGAGAGAATGTGTGGGTGTGGGAGTGTGTGGGCTCGAGAATGTGTGTCAGTTCTCTGGCCCACGTCTACCTTTTCCGGCTTCTACTAGTATAAGCTTGAGCTGGGGAGTGGCAAGAACGAGGGGAGTGGCAAGTAAGTGCGGACGCGTGGCCGGCCACAACCCCCCCTGCCCCCTCCTCATTCTTCTCCCTCCCCCTCCCCTCCCCCTTGCTCCCTCCCCCTCCCCTCCCCTTGCTCCCTCCCCCTCCCCACCCCCTTGCTGCCTCCACTTACCCACCCCCTTTTTTCCTCCCCCTTCCCACCCTCTTGCTCTCTCCCCTTCCCACCCTCTTGCTCTCTCCCCCTCCCCACTCTCTCGCCCCCTCCTCCCCTTCCCCCCCCCAGCTACCTGCTGCACTGGAAGTTTCCATCCGCCACGGTCATCGACTTCCTCCTCGAGGCGCGCTCCAACACCCTCATCAAGGACTCGTGGCTGGCCGTCGGATGGTCCAAGAAGAAGGGCAAGATGAAGGGCGCAGATGCAGTCATCGGGAACCTCCCAGGGGTGGGGGCGTTTGTCCTGGGCGGCTATAAAGCCAAGGACATCCAGCAGACCAGCTCCTTCTCCCTGGGAACCACGGCTGTGTCCACCACGACCGAAGGCGGGACGTCCATCACCTTCAGCCGGACGGTTGGCACAGGGAACGTGCCTCTCAAGCTGAATACCACCAGCTATCTCATCTGGGCATTTCCGCAGACAATCACCAAGACGCTCGGTTTTCACGGCACGAACCAGTGAGTGCCCCTGGCACTTCTGCGCGTGTTGTTTCAGTCAAAGGTGCTTTTGAGTCGACTCCACAGCCCACGGTCGGCACGGGACAGGTGTGTTTCTTTTGACTTAGCATGCCACCAAGTCTCCTCCTCCTCGTGCCTCTGAAGCTGCAGCCAAGGTTCTGAAGATGGCTCCCTCCCTTCCTTCTCACACACACTCACTATGTCCCGCCTCCTCCCTGTCCCTCCACCCTTTCCACCCCCCACGGGGTGGCTGTGCGGTTGCCTTTGCGTGCCACCAAGTCTCCTCCTCGTGCCTCTGAAGCTGTAGCCCAGATTCTGAAAATGACTCCAACGCCGATTGCAGTTCCTCACAGGGGGCTGTCATCTCCCTCCCCTTCCTCTCTCCCTCTCCCTCTCTCTTCCCCTCATGCACACACTCACTCTGTCCCGCCTCCTCCCTGCCTCTCCCCCCTCTCCACTCCCTGCAGGGGCGGCTATGCGGTTGACTTTGCATGCTACCAAGTGCCTGCGTGCCTCTGGGCATGCGGTCCCGACTACGCCGACGACTCAGACGCCGACAAGTACTACAGTAGAAGCGTCACCGCTGCTGGGGCTGCTGACGCTGCTGGAATCACTGCCACCGCTCTTCCTGACCAGCCGCAAGGAGGGAGTGCTGCTGGTGCTGGAGCTGGTGTTGGTGACGGTGCCGGTGGTGTTACTGCTGGTAACCGCAGGTCAGGTGTGAGGTTTTATGATACGGTTAGTGTGGCCGGGATGACAAATGGAGAGTGGTGGCAGCAGCGGAGCCCTTGAGTCCGTGGCATTGGGATGGGTATAGCTCGAGGCATTCCTTGTGCCTTGATAACTGCCATTTAGTAGAGTTAGATGAGGGTGTAGATTATGGTACGGATTTCTTTGCTTCGTGCTATTGCTTGGTTGGTACATTCATTCCGAGCATATAAAGAACGCTGCTTGAACCAGACTGCATTCTAGATGCTGAGCAAAATGATGTCCGTATATGCAACTTACAATGGCCCACCGAATTCAGCTGCACCATTTGGAGACGTGAAGATGTTTCCTGCGTGTTGCATCATTATTCCATGACAAGAAGATGGCCCAAATTTCACAAGTTTCAAATATAGGTACAGTGTAGCTAACATGTTGGCAGCACAACTGTACACTACATCCTCCCAGACTTGGCCCCTGTTATGCGCCGCCGCCAGAACGAGTCGCTTGCGGCTCGCTCGAGTGCGACTCGCAAGGCGCCTAACCGCGCATCCGGCCTCTATTATCGCCGCCAAACTTTGGCAGCCAATCGCAAACACTCAATCGGCCAGGTCTGGGTGCCTTTTTGGAACCAGACCTCGACCAGGTAGCCTTGACCCAAACTGCACACCCCTACGTTTGCAGCCAGACCAGGCTCGCGTTCCGCAAACCAACCACCCCTGGAAACCTGTAGCTTCCGCCGCACCTCCCTTCCCCTTTTTTTTTCCGCGTCGCGATTGGCAAGGCAGGCCCCCACTGTTCTCGAACCATGAATTCCAAATCCCCAGCTAGCAGTGAACGTACGGCACTCGGCTCGCCATGCTTTCTTACCTTCTTGACCCTCAGTTACACCTGTTCAACGCTAAAGAATAAGTTTTCTTTCACGCGGCCTGAGTCCGTTCCCCGAAAGTTTCAAACCACAGGCAAGTGGGACATTAAATATCATATGCGTCTAGTGCAAGAATACAAATAGCAAAAAAAATAAAATTAGCTGCAATTATTACTTAGGTGCAAAACCCATGTACGCAACCTGGCCAATGAAAAAAGTTGCATGCATCATGTAAAAAATGCAGCGCCATCAATATAAATCGTTTGATCCATGCTTATACAATGCAGATTGGTCGATGGCCTTTTGCGATCTCACTGCGTCAGAAACGCCAACCAATCTTGTTGTTGTGAGCCATTGATTTACGAAATGACTCGGAAGCCTCACGGTAGCTGATTGATACACGCCAACCATCAAGACGGAAATAATAAGAGTTTTTCCACACAATCCTCCTTGTCGATGTGTGCCATATTTTCGAGATGGTGATGTTTTTTAGCATTGTTTTACGATGCTCTTTGTTCTTTTAAACATAATGTAATTTCGCGCATGTTTACTCCCAAGTATTTATTTTGTCAAGGTTCCGAAGTATATATGTTTACCAGATCTTGCATCAAATTGGGTGTGGTGATGTAACTTAGCCCTGCGACGCCTTACGAAACGTGTGCGACCACGGGATTGGGCCTAGTCGCAGAAAACGACAGGGTTCCCGCCCCTGTGTAGTACGCTACGGACAGAGCTCCAACTTCTGCTAAGTGCATCTTTCTGGTTAGCGCAATATTTCCCTGGTCTCAGGGCACTATTTGCTAAGTGTCTCCTTCCAAGATTCTTGGAGTTTGCCTTCTAGAATATGGTTTGTACTCCTAGAGTATGATTTCGGCCTAAATTGAGGGTCAATGCGGCTCAGCTCGGTACTTGGTGGTTGATATTATAGAGTTTAACAGGTGTACCCTCACTCGTCTTGTTTCGTGTGCCCGTACCTTCGGATTCTCTTCTCCCCCTGCGAAGGGTTGAATAGAATGCTGCGGCTGCGTGTATTCCCAGGCATTCTGTGAAACACGGAAGCAGGGGGGGCCAGGCATTGACAGACAGCGAGCAACGAGGACAAGCTTTTAGCTCGTTGTCAGCTCGTTGTCCTGCAGTCTTCGCTGCCTCGAGATTGGAAGAGCTCTCTTCCGTGCCTATATCAGGAGGAGTCCTTCGCCGCAGCGACAAGCAACTCGCTCGAGCCTTGTCGATACCGAGCTGCGAGGGAGACAGAACCACCGGCGAGCGTCACAGAGTGGTCTCGCCTCGACGTGACTCGATTGGATTTGCCACAAGCGCGAAAAACTCTCGTCCTCTCTCTCACCATATTCTCACGCGCGTTCCATCAAACCATCGCGTCGCCATACCACCACCCAGCGCCGCCATCCCTCGAACCTTCTCTTTCCGTTTTAATACTCGAATCTGCCTCTTGAGTCGGCACAAAAACCACCACCCAGCGCCGCCATCCCTCGAACCTTCTCATTTCAACGCTCGATTCTGCAAGCCACTCCGTTCAACTGCCACGTTAGCGTCTCGATCGTGATTGGCCGGATTCTCTCGCCCGAGTCTCTTCGTCGCGCACCTCCAATCTTTCGCCATGGCCCGTCAGCACGTCACGCTTCGACTCGCGCCGCTGCTCGTTGCAGTCACACTATGCGCCGCCGTTGCCGCCGCCGCCGCCGCCGCACCCGCTCCGCCTCCTCCCGCCGTTTCATCGTTCTTCCCTTTCCAAATCTCCGTGGGGTCGATACAAGGCGGGAACCTATTCTTCGGCGGCACGCAGACTCTAAAGGCAGCAGCGCCGCCGCCGCCGCCGCCGCCGCCGGGGAAACGGTGGAATCGACGAGGAAACGACGGAGTCGCGGCGACGTGCAGCGCGTCGAGTCTGAGCGGATTCACGTCGTCTAAAACGCTGTCGTCCGGGTAAGCATGGGGTTTCATTTCAACTGGAATCGTTAGGGATTAATGGGGACTCACGCCGTCGAAAACGCTCCATTAATGGGGACTCGATGGGGATTAATGGGGACTCGATGGGGATTAATGGGGACTCGATGGGGATTAATGGGGACTCGATGGGGATTAATGGGGACTCGATGGGGATTAATGGGGACTCGATGGGGATTAATGGGGACTCGATGGGGATTAATGGGGACTCGATGGGGATTAATGGGGATCGATGGGGATTAATGGGGACTCACGCCGTCGAAAACGCTCTCGTCGGGGTAAGCATGGGGTTTCAATCTTTAAGGCGCCCCAAGAATAGCGCGTCGAATCTGAGCGGATTCACGTCGTCGAAAACGCTATTGTCGGGGTAAGCATGGGGTTTCAAGTGGAATCGTTAGGGATTACATTGTCCCGCTTTCATTCCTTTGAGTCGACTCAAAAGTCATCTCGGATTACATTGTCCCCGCTTTCATCTCGGATTACATTGTCCCGCTTTCATCTCGGATTACATTGTCCCGCTTTCATCTCGGATTACATTGTCCCGCTTTCATCTCGGATTACATTGTCCCGCTTTCATCTCGGATTACATTGTCCCGCTTTCATCTCGGATTACATTGTCCCGCTTTCATCTCGGATTACATTGTCCCGCTTTCATCTCGGATTACATTGTCCCGCTTTCATCTCGGATTACATTGTCCCGCTTTCATCTCGGATTACATTGTCCCGCTTTCATCTCGGATTACATTGTCCCGCTTTCATCTCGGATTACATTGTCCCGCTTTCATCTCGGATTACATTGTCCCGCTTTCATCTCGGATTACATTGTCCCGCTTTCAATTCCCCCACTGGAAGCTCGTCGCAATAGCGCTACAGCTCACATCTTCTCCTCCCCCCCCCCTCTCCCCCTTCCTCTCCCCCGTTCCCCCTTCCGCCCTTCCCCTTCCGCCCTTCCGCCCTTCCGCCCGTCAACTTCCAGCCTGGTTCTCCACTGGAAGGCGGCAAGATCTACCTCTCCCTCCGACTGCATCACCGCCAACAGCATAACGGGCCCTCCCACTCCCTCCCCTCCCCCCCCAACCCCCCACCCCCCCCTCCTCTCTCCCCACCTCCTATCTCCCCGTTCCCCCCTTTTCCCCCCTTCTTTCCCCCTGGTGCTCCACTGGACGGCCACCACGGGCACCACGATCGAGATGGAACTGCTAGCTGTTGGCCCAGCCCGCTACCGACTGGGTTAAAAGGGCATGCTTTTTGTGGTGGGTAGCGCACCCATTACCCCCAGGACGGACCTGTAGCCCTCCCACACTCAACTAGGACGATCCAGTGCCCCACCAACACAAGCCTCGTCGGCCGCCTTGTCGGGCGGGTAGTTCTCCGTGGGGTGGTCGTCGGCGGGCAAGATGTATCCCTCGGACTGCATCATCGCTAATAGCGCGGTGCTGCTCTCTGTGGGGTGCTCCTCCCTCCCCCTCTTTCCCCCATCCCCAGCCTCGTGCTCCACTGGAAGGCCACCACGGGGACGACCGTCGAAATGGAGTTACAAGCCACGTCGGCCGCCGTGTCGGGCGGGTGGTTCTCCGTGGGGTGGTCGTCGGCGGGCAAGATGTATCCCTCGGACTGCATCATCGCCAACAGCGCGGGCGCCGCCATTGGCGCGTACAGCATGACTTCGTACTCCTCCTCGGACATCACCACCGCTTCGTACTCACTCGGCTCGCCCGCCTACTCCTCTGGCGCCGCCACGTAGGTTCCCTCTCTCCAGCTTCTCACAAACGGGTGGCACAGGCAATCTCATTCGTGGATGCCACTCTCCCTCACACCCTCACTCTGACTCACACTCGCACTCTCCCCCCCTCACAACAGCTTCTTCCTGGCTCTCACTTTCCCATCCTCCCATGCTCCCCTCCTCCCCTCCTCTTCTTTTCCCTCCTCCCCCTCCTCCCCTCCCCCCCTCCTCCCCTCCTCCCCTCCTCCCCCTCCTCTCCTGCTCCCTCCTCTCCTCCTCCCCCTCCTCTCCTCCCCTCCTCTCCTCCTCTCCTCTCCTCCTCCCTCTCCTCCCCTCCTCTCCTCCTTCCCCTCCTCTCCTCCTTCCCCTCCTCCCCTCCTTTCCTCTCTCCTCCTCCCCCTCCTCCCCCTCCTCCCCCTCCTCCCCCTCCTCCCCTCCTCCCCTCCTCCCCTCCTCCCCTCCTCCCCTTCTCCCTCCTCCCCTCCTCCCCTCCTCCCTCCTCCCCTCCTCCCCTCCTCCCTCCTCCCCTCCTCCCCCTCCTCCCTCCCCCCCTCCTCCCCTCCTCCTCCTCCCCTCCTCCCCTCTCCTGTCACTCCCCTTCCCCTTCCCTCCCCCTCTCCAGCTTTTCCCGAGCGGTGGGCACGAGCAACGAGATCTCGTTTGTCAACGGCCCAATGAAGACCATCTGGGCCTACTCCGACGGGCTAGTCACCCTCTCTTGCACCCTGACCTCACTCGCCGCGTCCTCTCACTCTCCTCCCTCTCTCACTGCAGGTTTTCCAGAACAGTGGGCACCGGCAACAAGATCTCGTTTGTCAACGGCCCCATGAAGACCATCTGGGCCTACTCCGACGGCCCTTCCACCACTCTCGACGGCCACGCCGGCCACCGCGGCAGCACCACCATCGACTACTCCTGCGACGGCACGGCCACCCCTCCCCTCCTCCCCCTGCCGCCACCCCCTTCCCCCCGCCCCCTGCGAGTACCGCCTCCCCGCCCCCCCAGCTAGCGCCTCCCCATCCCCTCCCCCGCCCTCCACCACGCCCTCCCCTCCCCCGTCGTCCCTCCTGCTGCGGGTGTGGCGTGTCCGGCGTCCACTCTTGACGGGTTCGACTATCAAGTGGAGCTCGCGGTGCACTGTGAGTTGACGAGACTGCCACCCCCTGCTGCCATTCCCCTGCTGCCGCCCCCTGATGCCACCCCCTGCTGCCACCCCCTGCTGCCACCCCCCTGCTGCCACCCCCTGCTGCACCCCCCTGCTGCCACCCCCCTGCTGCCAACCCCCTGCTGCCACCCCCCTGCTGTCATGTGGGTGGGTATGCTTCCCACGCCCGCCCTCCCCTCCCCCACCCGTCCCCTTCCTTGCCCTCCTGCTTCGGGTGCGCCGTGCCCTTCGTCAACTCTTTCCGGGTTCGACTATCGAGTCGAGCTCAGTATCCCGCTGTGAGCGATAGAGCTCGAGAAGGGGTGTACCATGTCCCACCTCCTCTCTTTCCCCACCTCCTCCCTTTTCCCACCTCCTCCCTTTTCCCCACCTCCTCCCTTTTCCCCACCTCCTCCCTTTTCCCCACCTCCTCCCTTTTCCTCACCTCCTCCTCCTCCCCCCCCTCAGCATGCTCCTGCACTGGATCTTCGCCAGCGCCACATCCATCAAATTCGCAATAGAAGCCCGGGCCACCACTCTAGCCAACCCTTCTGTCCCTTTTCCCCCTCCCTCCCCCTCCCTCGCCCTCCTCCCCCTCCCTCCTCCCCCTCCCTCCCCTTCCCTCTCTTCCCCCTCAGCATGCTCCTGCACTGGACCTTCGCCAGCAGCACATCCATCAAGTTCGCAATGGAGGCGCGCGCCAGCACTCTATCCAAGGACGGCTGGATGGCTGTTGGATGGTCAGGCAGAAAGGGCAAGATGAAGGGCTCAGATGCAGTCATCGGGAACCTGCCAGGGGTGGCGGCGGTGCATATGAGCGGGTATTCCAAGAAGCTTGTGAAGCAAACGAGTGCGTTCTCTATAGGGACTGCTGAAGTTGCTGCCACCACCGAAGGCGGCACCATGATCACGTAAGTCTGAGCCTACTCCTGTCAAATATTCTTTTTCTTTTGAGCCCAATCAGAAGTTATCCCTGTAATTTACAAAAAGATGTAACAGTGCTACTTAAGCATTGTTAAAATTGCTGACGCTGTACAGTATCTCTACCCCCCCTGCTCTTTCAAATGTCCCCTTCAACCGTCCCTTCCCACTATCTCATCTGGGCCTTGAGTGCTCTTCTCTCCCGCCTGCCTTGTCCTAACCGCCTCCCTTGTGACTCCCTCCTCTCTCCCATGTCAGAGTCACAAGGGAGGTTGGAAGGGACGGGTGCGGTGCCCATGCCCATCAAGCTGAACGCCACCACCAGAGCAGAATGCCTCATCTAGGCCATCTGTGCTGCTCTGCTCCCCCCTCTGCCTCCCTGACCCTCTCCCCAAATCACCCTCTCCCCAAACCACCCTCTCCCCAAATCACCCTCTCCCCAAATCACCCTCTCCCACTTCTCAGGTTCACAGGGGAGGTGGGGACGGGCGCGGTGCCCATCAAGCTCAACCCCACCAACTACCTCATCTTCGCCTTCAGAACTGCTCTTCTGTCTGACCCCTTCAACCGTCCTTCTGCACTCTGCCCCACTCAACCTCTCTCAACCCCTCCCAACCCCTCTCAACCCCTCTCCCCATTCTCAGGTTCACACGGGAAGTAGGCACGGGCGCGGTGCCCATCGTCCTGAACGCCACCAACTACCTCATATTCGCCTTCAGCAGCACGGCCTCCAAGACCCTCGCCTTCCATGCCTGGAACCAGTAAGCCCGCCCCGTGTTGTTACCATTGTTACCCTGGTAACCGCGGTAACTGCTGGTGAGAGGTGGTGTGAGTAGCTGCTGCTCAGCTCCTGCCTTCAGCAGCACGGCCTCCTCCAAGACCCTCGCCTTCCATGCCTGGAACCAGTAAGGACCTTGCTACCCTGGTAACCAGCAGGCGCTCTTGTTACTCTGGTAACCAGCAGGCTCCTCGGTTCCTTCCTTTTTCTCCTCCCACCCAGGGGCGGCCTTGCCGTGGAATTCTCGTGCTTCAGGAAGCCCTACTCCCTGTGGGCGGCGGGGCCCGACTACTCATACTACTCTTAGCCAGCCTTTGACTCCCCCTCTCCTCTCCCTTCCCCCCTCCTCCCCCCGTCTTCCATTTTCTCCTCCCGCCCAGGGGCGGTCTTGCTGTGGACTTCTCGTGCTTCAGGAAGCCTTCTTCCCTGTGGGGCGGCGGGCCCGACTACTCAGACGACTCCGACTACGACAGCAGCTTCCGCGCCGCAAGCGTCGAGGACCCATCGGCTGGTGCGGCTTTGAGCACCAGCAGCCACCAAACAGCTTGCAAAGGCAGAAGCCTTTGGGCCAGCAACACCACAATGCTGCTGTTGCTGCTTCCGGGAATGGTTTGACAAATGCTGGCTGGTGGGCCCGTAAGTCGGCCTTTTGGAAGGCCATTTTTGGAGGGTGATCAACGTGGCCCGTGATAGGATGGCTGGTGGGGTATGTTTTGAGAAATATTTCATCGATGTCTTAACCCAGCGTGGTTTGGCGCGGTGTAACTGTGTTGGAAGGCTGCAACGAATTGAGTGTTTGGGTTTGCATGTACATGCAGGGTTGGGTTTTTATCAGCCGCAGTAGAGAGCTAGGGGAAACCAAGGAGCCAATGAGTGCAGCCTTGGTGGCAAGGTGTACAAGGTTCCATAATTTATTTACCACAGGTAAAATTGGACAAGTTTTGAATTGTATGAGGCACCACGGTATGGGCAGTGTTGAGGCTGCTACAAATGGGGGCTGCAAATTCCGTAGCTGATCCCCCCTGCCTCCACCAAAACCCTGGGAAACTTTCTGCCGCGGACTGTCCACGAAACTTTTCATACTTTCGTGGACAGGCCCTACTTTCATGGACACCACATCGAAGTTTTGCTTCTTCCTGTGGACTCCCGTCAATACTTTCGTGGACTCCCGGCTTACTTCCATGGACACACCCATATTCGCAGTTAAAAAGGAGTATTCAGCAATGTACAAGTGATTACGGGCACAAAAATCGAGACACTCCAGAATATCTGTCCGTCGCAAGTAATCGCGAGCTACAGTGTCGGAAACCAGTTCTGAAACAGAATCTCGGAGCTTTTCTGGGAAGAGTTTGCAGCCGCACTCAAATATGCAGTGAATTTTCAAAAACAGGGTGTATTAGGGTCCGCGTGGTAAAAACACTTATTATTCAACTCAGAGCTACCCAACAAAACATAATATGCACGTGCTTGACGAGCCAGCATCAACCAGCAGTTGTTTTCTCCTTCATAATAAATAATTTCATTATTATTAATTCTGTGAAAAAAAACACCTAAGAAATATATTTTTTAGAATCACTTGTTTTTATTTGCATTAGTATTTTTCTCGTTCAAACATAAAAAACATATTCCTAAAAACGTGAATCTAAAATAGTTGTATCATTTTCTCATCTATTATTATTTACTATGTACCGAAATTTTAATAATAATACAATCAAGACGTGAAACCTTCCATTTATATAATCATGTTCACCAAACGTTATTGGTATTCTGAGATTTCACATCTTAGTTGAAAATGCAAGCCAAGTACTAGTTGAAATATTTGTAAATGCCAGAATTCATGGTATTCCTGATTCTTGGTAGGCAGAGATTTTTAATGAGCTCTATTAATCTTGTAAGCGTAATATCTATCTTTATTCTACAACGTGATTTTTTTGTAGCGATATTTCACCAGGTCGGTCTGCTACACTTATCGTTCAACTAAAAGCGCTTCGTGACAGTCATTCAAATGAATTTTGAGGATCGCTTCAGAGTTTCTTTAAACACGCGAAACAGCTAGCGGACTTGGTGGCTTGAAAATACTGTAGCTTGCGATTATTTGCGAGGGACTTGATTACGCCTAATTTTGCTTTTTTTCTCCTGTCAGCATCTGTACAGTTCTGTTTGTTTTTTTTGTTTCAAACTCGCGTGTGTCCATGGAAGTAAGCCTGGAGTCCACGAAAGTATTGACGGAGTCCACGGGAGATGTGAAAGTTCGATGTGGTGTCCATGAAAGTAGGGCCTGTCCACGAAAGTATGAAAAGTTTCGTGGACAGTCCGCGGCAGCAATTTTCCCCAAAACCCTCGAGTCGCTTCGTGATCGCTTGTGAATGCCTCGTGAGTGGGGGCATCGCCGCCAAAGCCCCCAACAGCCAATCACTCACGCACAATCGCCTCTGTTGCGCAGGTTTGGTGCTGGACTTCCAGGCTTATTATTGGTCGTCCGCATTTCTTATGCCCCTCTCCTCCTCAAACCATGCCTCCTAATTTGGCCCGTAGCGCCTCGTCGAGGCAAGCCTCAGCCAGCCAGAATTCTGACTTCTGAAATATCTTGCTACACCTGTTCTTCTATTTAGTCCTACTTTTTTTTCACGCGGCTTGAGCCTGTAAGCAGGAAATTGTAAAACATGGGCAAACGGGACTTTGAAGGGAAAATCCCACAGTAAGCAATGACACTTGGTTACAAAATCTCGCTCATGCACTAGATTGGTTGCCTGCGCAACCTTGAAGCTCTGAATCTCGCAATTGTCGAAATACAACTTGGTAGTTCGTTATCATTCAGACTGCAGCCAATCAGGTTCAGTGTCAATGCGAGTCATGCTGAGAAACTGGAAGGTGAGATTGCAATTTGGACTGTTCGAGGTGGGACCATAAATAGAAAAAGGTGTACAAAATGCTAATTTGCGACCCATTTGCCCGTGGCGAAACATGCGAAACTGTGAAGTCATGGGCGTATGGTGGATATCATTTGTACCATCACAGCAGCAGCGCACCCCCATGCAATACATATGACGTCCAATGAACCGCCCATTCGTCAGAGGCCCCCATGCACTCGTCAGTCCGACTGGCACGGATTTACAGGCAATGACCCGTCCTGGACTGGCCCAATTTTGGACGGCTCAACCACTTGCGACACTGCTAGGAGCGAACATGCAGAAGGAACAATTGTAGGTTGACTCGGAACCAGGGTGCGATTGTGCGACAGTTACTGGGGTACACGGGAGAAACAACGAATGTCTTCCGTGTTCCAAGGGTCCTGCCAAACGGGTAACCATGGTCCTACCTTGAGGCCCAATTTGCCAGCGATTTGAAGGCGTCCGTTACTGGAGTAACCGGCCAAAAAAAACTTGGGCCTCTTTCAGACCTCTAGTGTACCACAGCGCCTTATGCTGTTTGGCGTTTTCCTCCCTCAGCTGTCCCGGCCCCAGTTCGAGTCCAGAAATGTAATACCCCCCGAAACCAGGAGCGTGTTCAAAGTAACCGACGTAGAATTGATATCTGACGGCGGGATTCTTTGCCTGGGAAAGAGGGCCGACATCGGCTACTTTGAATGGGCGGTAAGAGGGAACACACCGTAAAAACGAGCCCCGGGAGCAAAGGTCGAAAACGCCGGCGCAGAACACTTGCCGTTGACATTCTACAGTATTGTCAACCGAATCCCCATCTGAAGTTCACTTATGTTTACTGTACCTTTAAAGCGAGGCAGCTTGAACTTCAACGCGGCCGAACATAATCAACGCTGGAAAACGGTTCATAAACATCGCGTTCTCTCTTCGGCTCGACACTCGTGCTGGTAGCAACCGCTGTTGTTTCGAGTGGAGCGCCGTTTGCTGCCTTGTGCTTGTTGCCGTAATTTGTGTCCCGTGCCGTGACTCCCGTCCCGTCCTCTCCTGTCCGACGGGAGTCTGTAGCGCAGTCTTCGCTGCGCAGGAGGTTCTTCCCGCTCCGCCGCGCGGCGCCTTCCACCATGGCCCGTCATTTCCTCGCGGTTCA
The DNA here is from genome assembly GCA_027943415.1 of Closterium sp. NIES-67. Taxonomy (NCBI): domain Eukaryota; kingdom Viridiplantae; phylum Streptophyta; class Zygnematophyceae; order Desmidiales; family Closteriaceae; genus Closterium; species Closterium sp. NIES-67. Next base: position 26,395 of record BQMB01001800.1, read on the forward strand.
GCTCGCGCTGCTCGTCACAGTCTCACACTCCTCCGCCGCCGCCGCCGCCGCGTCCGCCCCTCCCACGCCGCCGCCCGCTTCGTTCTTCCCCTTTCCCATTTCCTTCGGATCCATGGGCGGAAAGCCTTTCTTCGCCGGCACGCATACACCGCAGAAGCCGCCGCCAGCGGCGGCGCCGCGTACGGGAAAGCCTTGGAATCGGCGAACGGGAGTTGCGGCGGCGTGCAGCGAGTCGAGTCTGAGCGGCTTCACGTCATCGAAAACGCTCACGCCGGGGTAGGCGTCCAATTCGTGAAACAATCTGCAACGTGCAAATTACACAAGCAAATGGGGTTGGTTGAGGGCGTGTTCAGCGCGTACGTTTACAATTCACTTTATACGGTCCAATATGGTTTTTAGAGTTTCAACGCGGTGAAGTTTGAAAACCGCTCCTGATCGCGATATATGAACCGTGATCCGTGTTCCTGTAAACTTACGCGCTGGACACGCCCTCAGAATGGTTTGGGTTTGGTTCTGAGTTCGGGTTGAGGTTTGGCTGGCGTGCCCAAGGTGATTGGTGCCTCGGAGCTGGTCCGGCAGTACCTCCATTAGTGAGATTGACGATCTGGAGTACAGTAGACAAATTGACGATTCGGAGTTATGGGCAGCGAAATAGCTGCGCCCGTGCTCTCGGCTCGAAACAAGCCGGACGCGATAAGAGCACACTTCTACGATAGGCTCCGGTAAGTGTATTATTTAGGCACAAAAATTTAGTCCTAGAGTTTTGGCGACGTTTCACGCTAACATTCACATTAGAAACTTGCACTTTTACATGTTACGAAGCCTGATTCAATCGAGTATATTTCGCCTGTCTCGCATTCCAGTCCCTTCCCCCGCATCCGGCATTTCGCCCTACATTTTTGCGTCCACATTCCTATGGCGCGAATTTTAGTTACTCTTGATTTTCCCGCACTTGGCTGTGTCCTTCCCGGGCCTTTCCCAACATCCCCCCACCTTCCCCCGCCTTCCCCTTTCCCTTCCCCTCCCCCTTTCCTCCCCCCCTCTCCCCCCCCCCTCCCCTCTTTCCCCCCTTCCCCCCGATGCCAGCCTGGTTCTCCACTGGAAGGCCACGTCAGGGACGACCGTAAATATGGCGCTGCAAGCCACGTCAGCCGCCGTTTCGGGCGGGTGGTTCGGCGTCGGCTGGTCGTCGGCCGGCAAGATGTACCCGTCCGACTGCGTCATCGCGAATAGCGAGCTCTACGGGGCTATTAACGCGTACACCATAGGGGACTACTCGCCAACGAGCATCATCCCCTTTGCGTCCTTCTCGCTCGGCTCGTCGCCCGCGTTATCCGGCGGCGTCGCCACGTACGTTCCTCTGTGTACGGTACATGTCCCTTTCCGCACCGTACGTTCTCTCTCCCCCCAGCTCCTGTCGCTCGCCGCATCTCAAGGCGCCTCGAAAAGCGTCGCCGCGGCTGCGTTTGAGAGAGTCACTCATGTCGCTCATGTTGCTCGTACCCTTCTGCGTTCTCTCTTAACCGTTGCCACTTACGTTGTCTCCCTTCCCCCCACTTTCTCCCCCTCCCTTCCCCCACTTTCTCCCCCTCCCTTCCCCCCACTTTCTCCCCCTCCCTTCCCCCCACTTTCTCCCCCTCCCTTCCCCCCACTTTCTCCCCCTTCCTTCCCCCCATCCCTCGTTCACTGCAGCTTCTCCCGGACGGTGGGCACGGGCGACAAGATATCATTCGTGAGCGGCCCCATGAAGACCATCTGGGCCTACTCCGACGGCCCTTCCACCGCCCTAGACGGCCACGCTGGCCACCGCGGCACCGTCACCATCGACTACTCCTGCGACGCCACTGCCACCCCTTCCCCGCCCCCCCTCCCCCCACGCCCTCTCCCCCGCCCCCCGGGTTTCCACCCCCCCCCCGCCTCCAGTTTCCGCCTCCCACCCCCCACCTTCGACCACCCCCACCCCCTCCCCTCCGCCGCCCGCGTCGTTTCCACCTGTTGGTGCGGCGTGCCCGGCGTCATCTCTTGCCAGGTTCGCCTATCAAGTGGAGCTCAACGGACCGCTGTGAGTGGTGATGGGGCTGTGAGTGGTGATGGGGCTGTGAGTGGTGATGGGGCTGTGAGTGGTGATGGGGCTGTGAGTGGTGGGGGTGATGGGGCTGTGAGTGGTGATGGGGCCCTCTATTTCCTCGGTTGGCCCTCTATTTCCTCGGTTGGCCCTCTATTTCCTCGGTTGGCCCTCTATTTCCTCGGTTGCCCTTCTATTTCCTCGGTTGGCCCTCTATTTCCTCGGTTGGCCCCTATTTCCTCGGTTGGCCCTCTATTTCCTCGGTTGGCCCTCTATTTCCTCGGTTGGCCCTCTATTTCCTCGGTTGGCCCTCTATTTCCTTGGTTGGCCCTCTATTTCTCGGTTGGCCCTCTATTTCCTCGGTTGGCCCTCTATTCCCTCGGTTGGCCCTCTATTTCCTCGGTTGGCCCTCTATTTCCTCGGTTGGCCCTCTATTTCCTCGGTTGGCCCTCTATTTCCTTTCTCCCTCTCCCTGCCGCCCCCCTTCCCCCCACACTCCACCCTCAGCATCCTCCTGCACTGGACCGTCACCAGCCGCACCACCATCAGATTCACAATCGAAGCTCGCAGCACAGCCCAGCCAACTTTTTTGTCCCTTGTTCCCCATGCGTGAGGAGTCTATTTTTGAGGCGCCTCAAAAATAGACTCCTCACTGCACTGGACCGTCACCAGCCGCACCACCATCAGATTCGCAATCGAAGCTCGCAGCACAGCCCAGCCAACTTTTTTGTCCCTTGTTCCCCATGCGTGAGGAGTCTATTTTTGAGGCGCCTCAAAAATAGACTCCTCACTGCACTGGACCGTCACCAGCCGCACCACCATCAGATTCGCAATCGAAGCTCGCAGCACAGCCCAGCCAACTTTTTTGTCCCTTGTTCCCCACCGCTCTTTCACTCTCCCCCCAACCCCCAACCCCCATCCCAATGCCCCCTTTTTCCCCTCTCCTCCCTCAGCATCCTCCTGCACTGGACCTTTGTCAACCGCATGCACAGCCATCAAGTTCGCTTTAGGAGCTCTCAGCACCACTCTTACCAACCCTCCTTTCGTTCCCCTGTTCCGTCCATCCCGCCTCCTTCCCCCCCTCTCAGCATCCTCCTGCACTGGACCTTTGTCAGCCGCACAGCCATCAGATTTGCAATCGAGGCCCGCAGCACCACTCTGACTAAGAATGGTTGGATGGCCGTTGGATGGTCGGGCAACAAGGGCAAGATGAAGGGCACAGATGCAGTCGTGGGGAACCTGCCTGGCGTGGTTCCGGTGCACATGAGTGGTTACTCTAAGAAGCTTGTAACACAAACGAGTTCGTTTACTATCGAGAATGTTGTGGTTGCCACTACTTCTGAAGGAGGCACCAAGGTCGCGTAAGTTGGCCAATAAGAAACATTCTGCTCCTGGGTTGTTACACCATTGTTACAGCATTGTTATACCATGGTTACACCACTGTTACACCGTTGTTACACTTTTGCCACGGCAGTTTTATGTGCGTGCTTTTCTCTCTGGTCTGTATTACACTTTGCCCCTTTTAACCATCTTTCCCCGTATTACCCCTCTGCTCCGTTGACCCCTCTGCACCACATCATCCCTCCCCCCGATGTAACCAATCCCCCCCCCATATAATCTCTCCCCCCATGCAACTTCTCTCCCAGTGTAACCTCTCCCCCGTTGACCCACGTGCCCCCATTGACCCTTGTGCCCCAGTTAACCTGTGATCCCCCAATGACCCGCATGCCCCGTGCTGAACCCGTGTTACCGCCTTTCAGCTTCTCCAGGAAGGTCGGAACCCTCCCAACCCCTCTCAATCCCTCTCAACCCCTCTCAACCCCTCTCAACCACTCTCCACCCCTCTCAACCCCTCTTGACCCCTCCCCCCCGTTTTCAGGTTCACAAGGAAGGTGGGAAAGGGAGCGGTGCCCATAGTGCTCAACGCCACAAACTACATCAACTGGGCCTTTCTGTGCTGCTCTCCCCTCTGCCCCCTCTCAACCCTGTCAACCACTCTCACCCTCTCTCAACCCCTCTCCCCCGCTTTCAGGTTCACGAGGAAGGTGGGGATGGGAGTGGTGCCCATCAAGCTCAACGCCATCAACTACATCAACTGGGCCTTCAGCAGCAGCGGCACCAAGGCCTTAGCCTTCCATGCCTCCAACCAGTGAGCCCTTCTTGGGGCCCCTGCTACGCTGGTATTTATAATGCCTCCGTGTGTGGTATTCAGCGCCCTGCCTTCACCAGCAGCGGCACCAAGGCCTTAGCCTTCTGTGGCTCCAATTCAACCAGGACGCTGTTGTTGTTGCTCTGGCTGCCCAGGTATGTGTTCTGCCTCAGTGTCCGCTGCTCAGCATCCTGCTGTCAGCAGCCCTAGCACCAAGACCCGTGCCTGCCCTCCATATCCCCAACCGAGACGGCCCAAGGTTACCCTGTTACCCTGGTAACCTTAGTCAGGCCAGCAAGCCTCGGTGCCTGTTGCTCAGCATCTAGCTCAGCCGCTGATACCTTAACTCCCAAGCCCACACCTTCCAATGGTGATTTTTTAATCGCCTAAAAATCACCTTTTTTAATCGCCTCAAAGGTCACTTTTGACCCGACCCCTAAACCACTTGTTGCTCCGCATGTGGCTCTGCCGCCCATCCCGTTACTCCCAAGCCCACACCTTCCATTCCCCACCCCTACTTGGTTTTTGAGTCGACCCAAGCCCTCACCTTCCAGTCCCTACCCCAGCCTACTCCCTTTCACCTCTCCCCCAATCTGCGCCAGGCTCGTCTCCTCCCCTCCCCTTCCCACCTCTCACCAATCTGCCACCCTCTTCCCAATCAGGGGCGGCCTTACTGTGGACTTCTCGTGCTTCAAGGTGCCAGCCTCCCTGTGGGGCGGGACGCTCTGCCCATGTGCCTATTGCAAGCCTAACGTCATCCGTCCGTCCTTCTCCCCCATTCTGCTGCTGCCCCCCCCCCCCCCTCCCCTCCCCCCCTTCCCCCAAACCAGGGGCGGCCTTGCCGTGGACTTCTCGTGCTTCAGGAAGCCGTCCTCTCTGTGGGGCGGCGGGCCCGACTACTCAGACGACTCCAACTACGACAATCCGCCCTCTGGCGGTTCTGGCAGTTCTGGTGGCTCTGGCGACAACGATGACAACGACGATGACGACGACGACAACGACGACGACGATGATGATGACCACCACAACGACCACCACGATTCGCACCACAGAAAGTCTCGCCATGGCAACTCACACCACGTCAGCTCGCTCCACGGCAACTCGGACCGCGGCAGCTCGGACCGCGGCAGCTCGTTACACGGGTCTGGCGACCGCACTGCAAGCGCCTCCGCCGACTTGTCAGCTGGGGTGGCTTGGAGCAGCAGGCATGGGAAGAACGGTGTGTACAAGCAGAAGGCGCTGGGCCAACACCACCGTGCTGCCACTGCCGGTGCCGGTGCTGGTGCCGGTGCCGGTTCCAGAGCCGGTGCTGCAGCTGGTGCTGGTGCCTGTGCCGGTTCCGGTTCCGGTTCCGGTTCCGGTTCCGGTGCTGGTTCCGGTGCCGGTGCCGGTGCTGGTGCCGGTGCCGGTGCTGCTGCTGCTGCTGCTGGTGCTGGTGCCGGTGCCAGGGCCGATGCTGGTGCTGGTGCCGGTGCCGGTGCTGGTGCTGGTGCTAGTACTGGTGCTGGTGAATGGAAGGGATTGACAAATGCTGACTGGTGGACCGGAAATTCTGCCATTCAGAAAGCTATTTTTGGAGGTTGATCCTGTTAAAGTAAGAACTGAATGAATGACTAGAAGGTGAAACCCTAGAACAAATACTAGTTGGCTGTACTCACTAGAAGCATACCTCAGCCTAGCCTATAACTTCTACATAGCTTATATGTCTAAGTTGACACTGTCAAACATCTGTATTTGTCATGTTTGTATAGACTGTATAGGGTTACCTCTTAGAGGGTACAACACTTAGGTATATTTGTGTGTACTCTCACTTTACCAAACTATTCAATTCCAATTTTGATATGGTATCACGCGTAGGTAGGATCCCCCCCACCTACCGCTTCCGCTCATGCCCCCTAGCGCTCCTCCCAGGCCCCCTAGCGCCCCTCCTGGGCCCCGTAACGCCCCTCCCAGGCCCCCTAGCGCCCCTCCCAGGCCCCGTCGCGCTCCTCCCAGGCCCCCTAGCGCCCCTCCTGGGCCCTGTAACGCCCCTCCCAGGCCCCGTCGCGCCCCTCCCAGGCCCCGTCGCGCTCCTCCCAGGCCCCCTAGCGCCCCTCCTGGGCCCCGTCGCGCTCCTCCCAGGCCCCGTAGCGCCCCGTCGCGCCCCTCCTGGGCCCCGTAGCGCCCCTCCTGGGCCTCGTCGCGCCCCTCCTGGGCTTCGTAGCGCCCCTCCTGGGCCCTGTAACGCCCCTCCCAGGCCCCGTCGCGCCCCTCCCAGGCCCCGTCGCGCTCCTCCCAGGCCCCCTAGCGCCCCTCCTGGGCCTCGTCGCGCTCCGCCCAGGCCCCGTAGCGCCCCTCCTGGGCTCTGTCGCGCCCCTCCTGGGCCCCGTCGCACCCTGCCCGACCCCGTCGCAGCCGCCAGGCCCCGTCGCGCCCGCCAGGCGCCGTCGCAGCCGCCCGGCCCTGTCGCGCCCGCCCGGCGCCGTCGCGCCCACCCGGCCCCGTCGCAGCCGCCCGGCGCCGTCGCGCCCACCCGGCCCCGTCGCAGCCGCCTGGCCCCGTCGCGCCCGCCCGGCCCCGTCGCAGCCGCCTGGCCCCGTCGCCCTTGCCTGGCCCCGTCGCAGCCGTCCGGCCCCGTCGCCCCCGCCCGGCCCCGTCCCACCCTGCCCGGCCCCGTCGCAGCCGCCCGGCCCCGTCGCACCCGCCCGGCCGCCGTCCCGCTCGCCCGGCCCCGTCGCACCGGCCCGGCCCTGCCGCACTCGCCCGGCCCCGTCGCCCCAGCCCGGCCCCGTCGCGCCCGCTCGGCCCCGTCGCCCCGTCCCGGCCCTGTCGCACCAGCCCGACCCCGTCGCGCCCGCCCGGCCCCGTCGGGCCAGCCCCGGCCCCGTCCTCCTCACTGGTACGGTTCCCCCCCCACCCCGCCCTGCTCCGTGCCGCCCCGCCCCACTCTGTACTGCCTGGCACCGCACTACACCGCACTGCACCGCACTGTACCGCACTGCACCGCACTGCACCGCACTGTACCGTACTGCACCACACTGCACCAAACTGCACCGCACTGCACTGCCCTGCACTGCACTGGACTGTTCCTGATGGCGGCGGAGCTTCGCTTCGACGCTGAAGGTCAGCCCCTAGAGTTCGAGGCGTGGCTTGCCGACCTCCGCCGTCAACTCACTGGCCAGCGGCAGGATGGTGAACCGCTTTCCGCACACCTTGACGGTACGCTCCCCTGCCCAGACCCCCCTGCTATTCTGCCCGCTGACCCCACACCCACTGAGCGTGAGGCTACTGCTGCCACTGCCCGTGCGCGTTCTGTCTGGCTTTCTCGCGATGCTGTTGCCCAGCTTGCCATTAGCAACGCCCTTCCCCCATCCGAGCATCCTCGCTTTAGGTCCCTCACTACTGCTCAGGCATACTTAGATGCTGTGATCAAGCGCTATTCCACCCCTCCGGCTGCCTCGGTGGGTCGCCTGATCCTTCCGATGCTCTTTCCTGACCTTGCATCTTTCCCCACTGTCTCTGACCTCGCTGCCCACCTGCGCTCGATAGATGAGACCTGGCGCGCTGCCTGCACTGACGCCCAGCTTAGAGCCCACCAGCCGCCCATTACCTCTACCCTCTACCTGCTTGCCACCCGCCTCCCTGACTGCCTTGCTGTCGCTCGCGACCGCTTTCTTAGCGTTCACCCCGCAGACCTCACCCTCACTGACTTTGTAGACACCCTGACTGTGATAGAGACCCGTCACCGCTCCATTGCCCAGGCGAGCGGTGTCCTGCCGGTCCCTATCTTTCAGGGTTGTGCCCCCGCTCAGTGCACCTTCTCCGACGGCTCTGCCGCAGTGGCTGAGACTGCTGCTGCAGCGCAGATCCGTTCGGGGAAGGGCCGCCACCCCAAGGCTGGGCGCGGCGGAGGAGGCGGCGGGGGTGCGGGCGGGGGTAATGGTGGGGTCGGGTCGCCTGGTGCTGGAGTGGACGAGGGGACCCTGCCCAGTTCAGCTGAGTCGCCGCCCCTGCAGGTGCAGCAGCCGCAGCAGCCGTCGCAGACGCGGCAGACGAGTGTCCTCCCGCCAGGGTGGCCCGGCGCTGGCGGTGGCCGGGCGCGTGGTGGTGTGCCGCGTGGTGGCTCTGGCGGCGGGCGTTGTCAGTACCAGATCCAGACCGGTCCTCGCCGCGGCTTCGTTTGCGGTAAGCTCGGTCACTCCACTCCCCGCTGTTTTCGTCGCCTGGACGACCTCTTTCGTCAGCGCTTCGGCCCGTCGCCAGACCTCCCGGACTGGCACAGTTTGCTTAGTCGTCAGATTCAGATTTTTGATATGGACATGGATGCCATTGTTTCTGCTCTGCATGTGATGTATGCTGATGACTCTAGTGTGCTTCCCGCTTATTACTCACTGTTGCCTAGTGTATGTGTGCCGCGCTTAGCCTCCCCTGCTGCGTCAGGCGTAGGATCCCCTGCTTTGTGTAGTCTTGGTGCTTCCGCCGTCGTTCCGTCGCCAGACCCCTCGGCTTCGCTTTCCTTCCACCTTGGACTCTGGCGCCTCTCGGTGTTTCTTCCGCGACTCCACCACCCTGACGCCGCTTCCTGTTCCTGCTGCCGTTTCTCTTGCTGACCCCTCCGGCGGTCCGGTAGTCGCCCGCAGTTCCACCACCCTTCCCTGTCCGGCGGTTCCTTCGGGTTCTCTTACAGGTCTGCATATCCCCTCGTTCTCCAGGAACCTAGTTGGTGTCGGCTGCCTCCAGGACCTTGGCGTCACCACTACGTTCCCTGGTCACGAGCGGTATGCTGTCTGTACCGAGGCCGCCACTGGTGCCCCCCTGTCCACGTTCCCCGGGACCCGGTGTCCGGCCTGTTCACTCTGGACACCGTGACCCCCCCGGCTGGAGCGCCCCCTCAGGTGGCTGCGTCTACCCAGGTTGCTGCTGCCTGCTCCTGTCGCTCCCTCACTCACCCGACCCTCCTGTGGCACCACCGCCTAGGTCACCCTGCGCTCCCGCGTCTGCGTCACATGTCTCAGCACGGTGTCGTCCTTGGTCTCCCAGGTTCGCTCCCCGCGTTTCCCTCCTCCCCAGCCCCACCTTGCACGCCTTGTGTCGAGGGTCGGCTTTGCCGTGCCCCTCACTCCTCCTCGTTTCCCCTACCGCCGCGCCGCTGCAGACCCTGCACCTGGACGTCTGGGGCCCCGCCCCCGTCCCTGGGCCGCGTCGAGAGCGCTACTTCCTTGTGCTTGTCGACGACTTCACTCGTTACACCACCGTCTTTCCCCTGGAGCGCAAAGCCGACGTGCCTGGCGCTCTCATCCCCTGGCTTGTCTCTGCGCGTGTCCACCGCGGTCTCCCTGTCTTGCGTCTTCACTCAGACCGTGGTGGCGAGTTTGCCTCCGGTGTCCTTGGTCGCTTTTGTCGTGCGGAGGGCATCACTCAGACGTTCACCCTACCGGACTCCCCACAGCAGAATGGGGTCGCTGAGTGACGCATCGGTTTGGTCATGGAGGTCGCTCGCACCTCCATGATCCATGCCGGTGCACCCCCATTTTCTGTGGCCGTTCACTGTGCGCTACGCTTCTCACCAGCTTACCTGTGGCCGCACCCTCAGCAGCCGCAGGTTTCGCCGACCCGTCTTTGGACTGGGTCCCCTGGTGACGCGTCTGCGTTCCACGTCTGGGGCTGCCTTGCTCACGTCCGTGCCTCCGGCACGGACAAGCTCACTGCCCGCACCCTTCCCTGCGTCTTCCTCGGTTTTCCTCTTGACGCGTCCGACTGGCACTTTTACCACCCGCCGTCTCACCGCTTCTTTCCACTCTCGTGACGTCACCTTTGACGAGTCTGTCTCCTACTACCGCCGCTTTCCCCACCGTGGTCCCCCGGTTACTCCCCCCCCTGTTCCTGGTCACCCCTTCCCCGGTAGTCCCTGCCCCTCCTCCTCCTCCTCCCCGTCCCGCCCCCTCTGGTGTGTCCCACGTCACCCCCCTTCCGTCCGTGGACCCGGTTGAGGAGTCTTCTGACTCTGGTGGCCCTCCTGTGCAGTCCTCGCCGGCCGCCCCTCCCCAGGTGTCCCCTCCCCAGTCCCCTCCTCCACCGCCACTACCGCTGCTGCAGCCGCCGCCGTCGCCTCCGCCGCCGCCGTCGCCTCCGCCGCCGCCGTCGCAGCCCCCGTTCGCTGACTCTGGGGTGCTCGTCCCGGTCGCCCTGGGGGTGGTCCCTCTGCGGGTGCTGGTGTGGAGAGTGCCGGTGGTCGCCGAGGAGCAGCTTGCGGTCCAGGTGTCGCCGTTGTGCCGCCCGCAGCAGCGGTCCCCGCCGGTGTCCGCCCTTCGCCTGCTCGGCCTTCCGTCCCCCGACCCTGCGTCGGTTCCTCCCCGACCGTCTCCTCCTCTTCCTGTCTACGGCCCTGTTTTCCCTCCGCCGGACTCGTCCCCGGCTCGTCTCCCCCCTCGTTCCCCTCCTGTGTCCCCTCCCCTGTCTCCTGACCCGACTCCTCCGTCGCACGTCTGGTCTCACCCGCCCCTCCCGTGCTCGTCCTCCTCGCCTGTCTTGCGCTCCCACCCTATGTTGCTTCGTTCCCACGCGTCTTGTCCTCCCCTTCTCCCGTCGCCTCCTCCGTCCTCCCTTGTTGTTGCCCCCCCCCGCTGTCCGACTACCTTCGTGCCGCTCGTCCTCTCGTTCCTCGGGTCCTTGCCTCTCTCGTTACCGGACCGTCTGTTCCGGTCTCGTGCCTTGACTCTCTTGTCGCTGCTGTCGCTGACTTCGCCTCTACCCGCCGCCTTGACTACGCCACCCGTCTGGTCTCTGACCCTGCCTGTCCTCCGTCTGTCGGGGGTGCTCCTGCCCTTGGCAGTGACGTCCTGGAGGACCGCCAGTTCGAGCTTGCTTTCCTCTCCGAGGCTGCTCCCCATCTCTGTTCCATGCTGCTAGTCCCTGAGGGTGACCCAGACGCTTTCGACATCCCGACCCCTCGCCTTACGCTGAGCGCTTCGGGACCCTGGCCTCACAGTGGATAGCTGCCATGGAGCAGGAGATGGCATCTTGGAGATCCACCGGCACCTTCGTCGACGCCAGTCCCCCACCTGGGGTGAACGTAGTCGATGGCCGCTGGCTCTTCAAGGTGAAGCGCCCTCCTGGAGCCCGCCTGTCTTCAAGGCGCGCTATGTGGCTAGAGGCTTCAGTCAGCGCGAGGGGTGGACTTCTTCCAGACTTTCGCTCCGACCCGAAGATGACTACTCTTCGGGTTCTGTTACACCCTAGCTGCTCAGCGTGACCACGAGCTTCACTCCCTCGACTTCTCCACTGCCTTCCTTCAGGGCAGCCTACACGAGCAGGTCTACCTGCGTCGCCCTCCGGCTTTACTGGCGCCTTCCCTCCTGGACCCAGTGGCTCCTGCGGCGCCCCGTCTACGGCATGCGCCAGGCTCCCCGTGAGTGGCACGACACTCTTCGTGCTACCCTTGCTGACCTGCAGTTCTTTCCGTCTTCCGCAGACCCTTCCACTCTTCGTTCGTGCTGGCCAGACCCGTTCTACATCCTTGTTTACGTCGACGACCTGGTCTTTGCCACGGCAGACAGGGACGCACTGGCCTCCGTGAAGGCAGAGCTGCTGAAGAGACACACCTGCACTGACCTTGGAGAACTGCGCCGTTACCTTGGCTTGCAGATCTCCAGGGACAGAGCTGCGCGCCACCATCACCTGACTCAGTCACACTTGGTGCGCCAGGTCCTTCGAGGTTCAGCCTTCAGTTCTCCTCTGCACAGCCCACCCCTCTGCCTGTAGACCACAGACTCTCCGCTCCCAGTGTCTGAGGAGGTGGTAGAGCCCCAGTGGCCCCTACGCAGAGCTGGTGGGTTGCCTCATGTACCTGATGACTTGCACTCGCCCAGATCTCGCATACCCTCTCAGCATCCTGGCGTGCTTTGTGGCCACAGGCAGACACCGACCGCAGCACTGGTCTGCCGCTAAGAGGGTTCTGCGTTTCTTGCTAGTACATCGGCATGGGGTTTGTGCTTGGAGGACGCAGGCCAGTGGTCCTTACTGGACACACAGACGCTTCGTGGGCAGACGCGCTGAGACACTCAGGTCTACCCCAGGGCTACTGCTTCAGCCTTGGCTCAGGTGCCGTCTCGTGGAGAGCTACCCGCTCCTCGTCTGTTGCGCAGTCCGCTGTGAGGCTGAGATCTACGCTGGTGCCATGGCGGCACCAGGAGCTCCGCTGGCTGACCTTCTTGCTCACTGACTAAGGTGAGCGGCCTAGCTCTGCCCCGGTCCTGTTCGCTGACAACAGGGCCATGATCCTCCTGTGTCAGGAGCCTCGACTCGAGGGCAGAGCAAAGCACATTCAGCTGCGGTACTTCCTCCTGCGTGAGCTACAGCAGCGACGTCAGGCTCGCGTAGTACACTTGGCCTCAGGTGCCAACACAGCTGATATCTTTACGAAGGCGCTTGCGCCTAAAGATCATCAGCGGCACTGTGTACAGCTTGGTCTAAGTTCCTGTCGCTTCTCACTTGCTAGGACCTTGACTTGTACTGTCCTTTATATGTATACTCATACTGGACTTGTGTCCTCTCACCAGTGGTTGGACTAGTAGTGCCGCCCTGGTCTTGTTCTTGCCTTGTCTTACTCCTTCTGACTGGTCTCTCAGACCCTTGTCTCAGAGGTTGGACTAGTAGTGCCGCCCTGAGCTGCTTGTTTAGGGTATTCCCCTATGCAGTCTAGGGGGTGTGTCAAACATCTGTATTTGTCATGTTGTATAGACTGTATGGGTTACCTCTTAGAGGGTACAACACTTAGGTACTATTTGTGTGTACTCTCACTTTACCAAACTATTCAATTCCAATTTTGATAGACACACCCCATAGGCTAGACAAGGGGTGAAGCTAAACAAGAAGCAAACAGCTCAGGGTGCACTACTGGTCAACCACTGAGGCAGGGGTCCGGAGACCAGTCACCAAGAGTACAAAACAAGACTAAAGCAAGCCAGGGCGGCACTTCTAGTCCGACCACTGGAGGTGAGGCCACACGACCAGTCTGACACGTATATATAGTAGAGAGTACACAATCAGGGTCCTAACAAGTGAGAAGCTACAGGAACAAGACCAAGCTGTACACAGTGCCGCTGATGATCTCTAGCGCAAGCGCCTTAGTAAAGATATCAGCTGTGTTGGCACCGGAGGCCAGTGAACTACGCGGGCCTGGCGACGCTGCTGTAGCTCGCGCAGGAGGAAGTACCGCCAGCTGGATATGCTTCGCTCTGCCCTCAAGTCGAGGCTCCTGACACAGGAGAATCATGGCCGTGGTTATCAGCGTACAGGACTGGGGCAGAGCTAGGCCGCTCACCTAGGTCAGTGAGCAGAAGGTCAGCCAGCGGAGCTCCCTGTGCTGCCATGGCACCAACCGTAGATCTCAGCCTCACAGCTGGAACTGAGCAACAGACGACGAGCGAGTGGATCTCCAAGAGATAGCACCCGAACCAAGGCTGAAACAGTAGCCCTGAGACGACCTGAGAGTCTCAGAGTCTTCTGCCCAAAAAGCGTCTGTGTGGCCCAGTGAGGACCAACCGGCCTGCGTCCTCCTAGCACTAACCGCATGCCCGATGTACTTGCTAGATATCGCAAAACCCTCTTAGCGGCCGACCAGTGCTGTGGTCGGTGCTGCCAGTGGCCACAAAGCGAGCCCAGGATGCTGAAGGGTAGCGAGATCTGGGCGAGTGAAAGTCCATCACGTACATGAGGCAACCCACCAGCTTCCGCGTAGGGGCCACTGGGCTCTACTGGCCCTCCAGGAACGGGAGGAGAGCCCCATGGTCTACTGGTAGAGGTGTGGGCTGTGCGAGGAGAACTGAAGACCGAACCTCTGAAGGACCTGACGCACCAGGTGTGACTGTGTCAGAGTGATGGTGCGCGCTGCTCTGTCCCTAGAGATCCTGCAGGCCAAGGTAGTGACGCAGCTCTCCAAGGTCAGTGCAGGTGTGTCTCTTCAGCAGCTCGCCTTCACCGAGGCCCAGTGCGTCCCTGTCAGCAGTAGCAAAGACCAGGTCGTCTACGTAGACAAGGATGTAGAACGGAGTCTGGCCTGAACGCACAAACAGCGGACGGGTCAGCAGACGACCGGAAAGAACTGCAGGTCTGCTAACGTGGCACGCAGCGTGTCGTGCCACTCGCGAGGAGCCTGACGCAAACCGTAGACCGGGCGCCTGAGAAGCCACTGGGTCCTAGGGGGAAGGTACTAGTGAAGCCCTGTGGTCGGCGCAGGTAGACCTGCTCGTATAGGCTGCCCTGAAGAAAGGCAGTAGAGAAGTCGAGGGAGTGAAGCTCGTAGTCGCGCTGTGCTTGCTACGTCTAGCAGCGCCCGAAGAGTGGTCATCTTCGGGGTCGGGGCGAAGGTCTGAAAGAAGTAACCCCCTCGCGATGACTGAAGCCTCTGGCCACGTAGCGCGCCTTGAAGACAGGCGGCCTCTCCCAGGGGGGCGCTTCACCTTGAAGAGCCATCGACCATCGACTACGTTCACCCCAGGCGGGGGAACTGCGTCGACGTAAGTGCCGGTGGACCTCCAAGATGCCATCTCCTGCTCCATGGCAGCTATCCACCGAGAGGCCCAAGGTCCCCAAGGTCACGCTAGGAGCCGCAGGACGAACACCCTCCTCAACGCCAGCACCCCTAGAGGCCAAGGACGGCGGCGGCAGCGGCGGCGGCGGCGACAGCGGCGGCGGAGGCAGCGACTGCGACAGGGAGGCGGAGACACCGGGGAAGGGGGACTCGGCAAGGACGGGGCTGGGGTACCACCAGAGTCAGCAAACCCTCAACGGGGACAACCGACGGGAGAGGAGTGACGTTAGAGACACCAGACAGGGCAGGACGAGGCGGGGGAGGAGGAGGGGCGACCGGGGGAGAGGGAAGGCTGCAAGGTCTGGGAACAGCATCGGGAAGAGCAAGCGGCCAGCAGAAGCAGACGCGGGTGTGGAATAGCGAGCAATAATGGCGTCTAAGTAAGCTTTGGCCGTCTCAACAGTAGCAAAACGCGAGCGCTCAGACACAGGGAGGGCGTGGCTAAGAGCAACCTGAGCGACTGCACCGCGACATTTCCAGAGCGCACATGCAAGCGCAGTAGTAGAGAAGGTCTCACGGTCATCAGAGTGGGGGTCAGCAGGGAGGGGAGAAGGTGCGGGGGGGCGGGGGAGCAAGCCATCGACATGGACAACCAAAGAGTGGCCATCCTAGCGCTGACCTGTAAGGTGGCGGCGGAGATCGGAGAGCCAGGCGACAAAGTCAACCGCATGGCCCTCGGCGTCCAGTCGGAGCACGAAGTCAGCCATCGTGCAGGGTCAGCGGCACAGCTCCACAGCTCCGCAGGAACACAGCGACGCAGGGACACGGCGGTAGCACTCTCCAGCACGGCAGCCGCGAGGCGCCCCAGCACTGGCGAGCAGGGTAGACGGGGCCCGAGGTGGCACGGCAGGTCGAGCATGCACGAAGAGTGGCTGGGCGGGCAGTGGGAGAGGCCAGGCAGACGCGGCAGGGCCAGGCAAGCGCGGAGGGGCCAGGCAGGCGCGGCGTGGCCAGGCAGGCGCGGCGGGGCCAGGCAGGCTCGGCGGGGCCAGGGAGGCGCGGCGGGGCCAGGCAGGCCCGGAGGGGCCAGGCAGGTGCGGCGGGGCAAGGCAGGCGCGGTGGGGCCAGGCAGGCGCGGCGAGGCCAGGCAGGCGAGGTGGGGCTTGGCAGGCGCGGCGGGGCCAGGCAGGCGCGGTAGGGCCAGGGAGGCGCGGCGGGGCCAGGCAGGCGCGGCGGGGCCAGGCAGGCCCGGAGGGGCCATGCAGGTGCGGCGGGGCCAAGCAGGTGCGGCGGGGCCAGACAGGCGCGGTGGGGCCAGCCAGGCGCGGCGGGGCCAGGCAGGCGCGGCGGGGCCAGGCAGGAGCAGCAGGGCCAGGCAGGCGCGGCGGGGCCAGGCAGGCGCGGCAGGGCCAGGCAGGCGCGGAGGGGCCAGGCAGGCGCGGAGGGCCAGGCAGGCGCGACAGGGCCAGGCAGCGCACAACGGGGCCTAGCGGGCGCGACGGGGCGCGGCAGGGCGCGACGGGGCCGTAGTGGGCGCGACGGGGCCTAGGAGGCACGACGGGGTCCGGGAGGGGCGCGACGGGGCAAGGAGGCACGACGGGGCCCAGGAGGGGTGCGGCGGGGCTAGGAGGCGCGACGGGGCCCTGGAGGGGCGCGACGGGGCTAGGAGGCGCGACGGGGCCCAGGAGGGGCGCTAGGAGGTGCGACGGGGCCCACGGTGGGGGCTAGGAGGCGCGACGGGGCCTAGAAGGGGCGCGACGGGGCTAGGAGGCACAACGGGGCCCAAGAGGGGCGCGACGGGGCTAGGAGGCGCGACGGGGCCCAGGAGGGGCGCTAGGAGGCGCGACGGGGCTCAGGGGGGTGCTAGGACCCGCGACGGGGCCCAGGAGGGGCGCAACGGGGCTAGGAGGCACGACGGGGCCCAGGAGGGGCGCGACGGGGCTAGGAGGTGCGACGGGGCCAAGGAGGGGCGCGACGGGGCTAGGAGGCACGACGGGGCCCAGGAGGGGCGCGACAGGGCTGGGGGTCGCGAAGGGGCCCAGGAGGGGCGCGACGGGGCCTAGCGGGCGCGACGGGGCTAGGAGGCGCGACGGGGCCCAGGAGGGGCGCGACGGGGCTAGGAGGCACGACGGGGCCCAGGAGGAACGCGACGGGCCTAGCGGGCGCGACGGGGCGCGGCAGGGCGCGATGGGGCCGTAGAGGGCGCGACGGGGCCTAGGAGGCACAACGGGGCCCAGGAGGGGCGCGATGGGGCTAGGAGGCACGACGGGGCCCAGGAGGGGCGCGGCGGGGCTAGGAGGCGCGACGGGGCCCTGGAGGGGCACGACGGGGCTAGGAGGCGATATGGGGCCCAGGAGGGGCACTAGGAGGCGCGACGGGGCCCAGGGGGGGCTAGGAGGCGCGACGGGGCCCAGGAGGGGCGCGACGGGGCTAGGAGGAACGACGGGGCCCAGGAGGGGCGCGACGGGGCTAGGAGGTGCGACGGGGCCCAGGAGGGGCGCGACGGGGCTAGGAGGCACGACGGGGCCCAGGAGGGGCGCGACGGGGCTGGGGGTCGCGAAGGGGCCCAGGAGGGGCGCGACGGGGCCTAGCGGGTGCGACGGGGCTAGGAGGCGCGACGGGGCCCAGGAGGGGCGCGACGGGGCTAGGAGGCACGACGGGGCCCAGGAGGAACGCGACAGGGCCTAAAGGGCGCGACGGGGCGCGGCAGGGCGCGACGGGGCCGTAGCGGGCGCGACGGGGCCTAAGAGGCACGACGGGGCCCAGGAGGGGCACGACGGGGCTAGGAGGCACGACGGGACCCAGGAGGGGCGCGGCGGGGCTAGGAGGCGCGACGGGGCCCTGGAGGGGCGCTAGGAGGCTAGGAGGCACGACGCGGCCCAGGAGGGGCGCTAGGAGGCGCTACGGGGCTGTGAGAGTACGATCCCGTTACACCACTTGTCCCTTTTCTTATTTCCTTCCCTTTTCATTCCTCTTTTTACCGCATCTCATTTGGTTTCCTATTCTTCCTTTCCCATTAACCTTTGGTTTATCCTGCTATTATAAGTATATCACCGACCAGGCTTGGGATGTATTGGTGCGCTCTATCTAGCGTAATCCTGCTGTAATCCCTTAAAGCCAATAGCCTCGCGTGGCTATACGCAGGGTGATTCTATCTTCTAGAAGGGTCTATTCCCTTAGGATAAGATAAACCTGGTTACCTGATGTACTCTGGAAGTATAAAAGCGCCTTGTACTGATCGATAGTGCGACCTTTCCTCGACACATTCGATCCTGTGACACTTGGTAATCAGAGCTTTTCTCACTCGACCGCGCTCAGCTAAGCAGCAGCAGCGGGGATCCTGCCTCGAAAAACCGCCGGGGGCGACCAATTCGACGCCGATTCTGGTAAGCACCAGCTCCGCGATTTTCGAATTACCCCCTCCGTGCGTGTTTTGAACAGGATGGCAACCTTCGACACCGCCGAGGTTACCCAGCAGCTCTTCGCGCGCATCGCAGCCCTTCAGGAGGAAATGCGAGCGTATCGCGAAGCGTGGCGAAACCAGTTCGAGCGAGTAACTCGACTCGCCGGAGCGCAGCACGAGACGACAACGGCGACGACGCAGCAGTCGCAGCAGTTTCTCAAGGCTCCGAAACCGCGCCCACCTGAACCGTTCGATCCGAGCGATCGAAACTCCGACGCCCGCAGATGGATCGCCGGGATGGAGATCTACTTCGCAGCCGTCGGATGGAGCTCGCCAGTCTGGGACGGTCAACGTGTACGACTCGCGGCGACACTAATGCGAGGGCCGGCACTCGAGTGGATTGGCGGCAACAGTACTTTCATCCACGGTGAAGCCACGTGGCAGCAGTTCCGCGCCGACCTGCTGAAACGCTTCGAACCGATATATTCCAGTTTCCTTGCCCGGGAAAAAATTCATCGACACCGACAGTTCGGGAGTGTAGCGCAGTACACGCAGCAGATGGAGGAATTTTATAACCGCATTCCCGATCTGACCGAAGGGGAAAAAGTACAATCGTACCTCGCCGGGCTGAAGACCGAAGTCAAACGACAAGTCGCAGCGTCAAACTACGCGAGCTACAGTGACGTCATTTCGGCAGCGGAGCGCTTCGACATGGTCAACGCCGGAGCACGACGGACGCACGTCGGCAGTACGCGACAGGGCGACCGCTCGGCTCACCCCACGTTCGCCGACCCGATGGAAGTCGACAGATTCGAGGGGCGGCCACGTCCGAAAAACACCAACTACACGTGTGATTTTTGCGGGGTGCCGGGCCACCGAATTTTCGACTGCAACAAAATGAAGGCCGCACGCGCAGAGTATCGGGCACGCAACAGTGGCGGAAATCTTTCGGCCAATCAGAAGACAAAAAACGGGAGTCGCCAGTGATTGCGGATCTAGCTGGCGAAAAAGTAAAGATCCGAAAACGGCCGCGGGATTCCGGGAAAATCAACTTCGACGAAGCTGATTCGACGCGAGAAGGAGGAAATGATGGGGGAAAATCTCCACCCCACGATCAGTCTTCGCCAGGGAAAATCGCCGAGGAAAAATACGACTCCGCGAAAAAAGACTCTGCCGAGACAGGGAAACTCCTTGAAGACCCAAGAAATTATAAGAATTCGTTAAAGTTATCTTATAAAGATGCTTTAATGAAAACTTATGATGTTCGAGGGGCTAGAGCCTTGGAGAAATTTCGGGAGGGACTCCAAAAGAAGCAGACAGCTGTGGAGATTATACCGGTACCGGACAACCTAGGGACCAAATTAAGGAGTGTGGAAAGAAGCCGACCTTTCCACGGAGTCAACGTCCTCTCCCGACACCAGCCCACAACGACTACCCGCTCCCCAGGGAAGACGTCGGTGGAGCTGAAGCAGCTCAAGAGGAAGCTGGGGGTCTACAAGAAGCTGCACAAACCCCGAACTCCTCCTACGGATGCATCCAGTTCTTCGGCATCAATGACGCGCACAGTCGTCAAAGAAACTCCGGGCCCTGGAGAAGAGCCATTCTCCAAGCAGCCTCGGCCAGCTGCCAGCTCAGGAGTAGACAGCAAAACAAAGGTGTGTACGGAATATTGGGATGTACCCTATGACCCAATCAATGAAACTATCTTTGGGTACTCCGAGCAACGACTGCCCCTCGTGCTCGAGGTCATCTGCAAAGGACGACGCCTCCAAGCACTCGTGGACAGCGGAGCGTCACACACCGTCTGCGACAAGGCAATGATCGACCGACTTCGGGAAGAGTACAAGCCTTCAGGATTCTCTGCAACGATGGTGGACGGCAGCAAGTTACCAGTTGTCACAGGATCGAATGTCCCGAGGAAAGGTTTGCTCAATGTTGCCCTATCAATCAGTACAAGGCGCTTTTATACTTCCAGAGTACATCAGGTAACCAGGT
>BQMB01001801.1:0-44948 GCA_027943415.1 Closterium sp. NIES-67
AAAGCATTAGGAATAGGAAAAAGCACGGTACAGAGAAATGCTCACGAAGCCTCCCAGCGCTCGAGCAGCCTAGCGGAATGTTCCTAGGAACGGCCGACCGTGCGTACTCTCGGGTCGTGATAGGCGCTCACTGGTCCGAGCCGTCACTTCTGGCCGAGCGAATACTAGCATAGAAGTCGCGAAACTTCTAGAATCAGAGCGCGGCATCAAGATATGCCCTAGAACTGTGCGCAACGCCCTGAAGAACTCCGGTTTAGTAGCCGTGCAGAAACCGAAGAAGCCGCGACTTTCTGCTAGAAATATCAGAGACCAACTCGATTTCGCCAAGGCGCATCTTGACTGGACCATTGAAGACTGGAAGCGGGCTATCTGGTCCGACGAGACCAAGATCAACCGTTTTTCCAGTAATGGCCGCAAGTACGCGTGGATACGCGACGGGGCGGCCCTGCAACGTCACCACATTCAGCAAACCGTCAAGCATGGGGGCGGGTCATTGATGGTATGGGGATGCATGACTTATGATGGCCCGGGCTATATGTCTAAGATTGACGGCCGCATGGATGGGGAGCTGTACAGAAGCATTTTACATGATGAGCTTGCTCAAACTATCGATTTCTATAGTCTAACCCCCTCGGATGTGATTTTCCAGCATGACAACGACCCCAAGCACAAGAGCCGCCCTTGTGCAAGCATGGCTGGCTGAGCAGGCCGTATGCTGTCCTCATGTGGCCTTCTCCTCCCAGATCTCAACCCCATCGAGCACCTGTGGGCACACCTCAAAAGGGAGCTTGCCAAGTATGAGCACCCCCCCACAGGGATGCTCCAGACTTGGGAGCGGGTTGCAAGAACATGGGATGGAATTGGGGCGGATGTGTGCAGGGGCCTCATCAACAGTATGCCTAGGAGGGTGAAGGCAGTGGTTAGGGCTAAGGGAAGGTGGACTAGGTACTGATTTTGGATTGTTGAACACTTTCTTCAAATCTGGCCAAAAAGTGTCTGAATAGTACTTGGTGAATGTGGTTGTTGGTTTGGCATTATAAACATGCCCTTTCAGGCTGCATGACATGTGCTCTTCTTGCTCATGAGGCATTATACTAGTATATTAAAGCCCCCTGTTTTTAAGACTCTGTATGAAAAATACACACGCATTTTAGCCTCTCAAAGGATCAAGATATGGATAGTTTATTCCGTCAGTGTAGTTCTGCCCCGGTCCTGTACGCTAACAACAGGGCCATGTTCCTCCTGTGTCAGAAACCTTGACTTGAGGGCAGAGCGAAGCACATCCAGCTGCGGTACTTCCTCTTGCGCGAGCTACAGCAGCGCCGTCAGGCCCGCGTAGTATACTTGGCCTCCGATGCCAACACAGCTGATATATTTACTAAGGCGCTTGCGCCTAAAGATCATCTGCGACACTGTTTGCAGCTTGGTCTAGTTTTTGTAGACTCTCACTTGCTAGGATCTTGATTGCGTACTCATCTTTATATAAACATATATATATATATATATATATATATCTTTCAGACAGGCCTTGTTGCTTCTCTTCCAGTGGCCGGACTAGTAGTGCCACCCTGGTTTGCTCCTGTCTGGTTTGTACTCTTGCTGACTGATCTTCGGACCCCTGTCTCAGAGGTTGGATTAGTAGTGCCACCCTGAGCTGTATGCTTCTTGCTCAGCACTACCCCTTATCTAGGTTAGGGGGTGTGTCTGTTAAAATTATATTTTATCTAATTGTAGGCTTGGTAGTTATGCTACAAATTGCATCCTACTGTAGAGGGGACAACCCCTTTCTTGTACCTCATTCTCTTCTAGTCGGC
The DNA here is from genome assembly GCA_027943415.1 of Closterium sp. NIES-67. Lineage (NCBI taxonomy): Eukaryota > Viridiplantae > Streptophyta > Zygnematophyceae > Desmidiales > Closteriaceae > Closterium > Closterium sp. NIES-67. The sequence continues at coordinate 1,815 of BQMB01001801.1, forward strand.
CTCCTTCTCTCTCGATATCTTCCCTAGCTAAACCTCGGACGCCATTCCATGGCAGCCTTCTCCTTTCTTGTTAGCTCACTTCAAGACATGGTAACAGAGCAGGCCGCCCGTCCCAGGCCTGCTCATTACGCTTCCGCTGCGTACTTCCCTGTTCGACGTCGTCGCGGCCTTCTTGCTGCCTGCCGCCGTGGCATCTTTCCCAAGATGCCGCGGCGGCCTTTGTGTGGTGTCGTCCCAGCATCGACGAACAGCCGCGGCTGTGTCGTCGGCCTGTTGCCGTCGCGCACCACTTGGTGCGGCCGTCGTAGCACACAGCCGTGGCGACACCGTCGACGTCCGGCCGTGGCGGCGTGACGGCGCCGTCGCGCTGACGTCGTGGCGTCGATGTCCCGCTGCAGCATCGGCGCCGCTCTTTGACGGTGACGTCGGGCTGCAGCCGACCGTGCGACGCCGGTGACACTGCCGCCGCCCACACGCCAGCCAGCGCCCTCTCCTCTACATCACCCCTCATTCTAGCCGCAGCTGCCGACTTCTACCGAGGCTCGTCTCCTCGCCGTGACACCTAACAAGAGCCTTCAGCCATGGCCGTTGCCCGCTGCCTCTCGCCCGGGGTGTCACGGGGGTAGATACCCGGCTGCTAAAGGGCATGGGGGTGTTCTCTTTCTCCTGCCGCAGCTGCTGTCTTCGGCTCGGTCATCGCCTGGTCGTGCCACACCGCCGAGTGCCCTCAGCCGCCGCAGTTGCCGCCAGCTGCCTCTCGTCCGGGGGTGTCATCGCCTAGCACGAGGGATCGATACCCGGCTGCTCATGAGCATGAGGGTGTACAGGATTAGGGGGTGTGTGGGTGTTGGGTGGGCTTGTGACTACCAAGCCTAGGGGGTGTGTTAAAATTATATTTTATATCATTGTAGGCTTGGTAGTTATGCTACAAACTGCATCCTACTGTAGAGGGGACAACCCCCTTCTTGTACCTCATTCTCTTCTAGTCGACCTCCTTCTCTCTCGATATCTTCCCTAGCTAAACCTCGGCCGCCATTCCATATATATCCCTAGTCAAACCCTATATCTCCCTTGTTCCCTCTTCCTTCTAATCATTCAGTTATTCTAACACTCTCTTCTAGTCCAACTACCACTCTTTCCTCTCGTAACTTTCCTCTCTAGCTAAAACCTCTAGATCGTTCTCATGACTAGCTAGCTACTAGGCTCCTAACTCCTTTCAACACTATATCCATGATCCTTTCTTTTGATGTGCCTCAGTTGGATTGTTTCCCCGTTAATCAATCCTTCGACACACGCTCTTTGCGCTTCATTACACATTGTATTGTTTTCCTAACTACTCAACTATTCTACACACGCTCTTGCGCTTCATTACAGTTTCGTATAACTGTACTCCCACTGTACAAGAGACAATGGTTGTTGCCCGTCTAGCCCTGCCAGACCAGGCCAAAAAGATGCGCGGCCCGTACGCAAAGTGCCCTGGGCGCTAGCAAATTGGCTAGAGGCGCGTGCCTGGGCTGGTTTGTGGGTTCCGCAACACGGGCCACCGAATCCGAAGTACCTGTTGAGGCTTGGATTAACAGGCTCGGTGTTGAGCCTGCTGTCCGAGAGTTATAGCGGTTGTGGTCAGAACAACAGAGCCACCAGTTCCGCTGTTAGGGCGTGGTACATACACTTCCAAAAGTGAATCACGAACTGAGTTCCGAAAACAAATACGCAAAATAGCGGACGAAGTTGGTACATCCAGTTCCGAAACTCAAGACCGTCAAATACTCACATGGTACCTCTGTCCGGACAGTGGTGTATGGCGAAATGTCGAACTGAACAGAGTTACGCCGATAATTCGTCATAGGCCATCATTGTCATTGTCAGCTTTGTGGCGAGGCTTCTTCTGGTTGGCTGATTTGCATTTTATTTCGCGCTTCGATCGCCGTGAGCAGGGTGACAGGATTAACCGCTCGCTAATTTCGTCAGGGAGAAAATTGCTAGACCATTCACACATGCAAGGGAGGCCGTTCGGACAGTCTGTCTGGACGGGGCGGTAACCTGTTTCTTTGCGTTTGTGGTACTTGTCGCTAATGATTGGGCGACAATATTCGCGAGGAACAACGATAAAAGTTACCATATATTGTCCGGACAGGTGCCAGTTCCGGAACTGTATGTACCACATCCTTAGGGCTCACTAAGCTCGGGGGATGGAACTCCAGGGCAGTACCGCATGCTTGAACAGACAGGTTCGGTACGAAGGGACGTGGTTTGGCTAAAATACAAGGCTCATCATCCGGTCCGGATAGCTTGTGATTACGGCTCCAGCGTGCTATGGTCCGGACCACACCTGCACCAAGCCACACCCCAACTACCAAGCCCAGCATTGCCCAACGTGTCCGTTGGTGGGAGCACGCGCGACACCTTCGGAAGCGCGTTCATTCGAGCCAATCGCCTGGCTGGATAACACCGTGTGACTTCGCATTGACGAAGACAACGCATCGTCCATTGCTGGTTACAGTACATCGTGCTGGTGCCGAATGTCGCCGGGATCGACGCGCAGAATCTCTTGAACAAAATCTCTACGCGCGGTTGACGGCGCGCATGCACAAAATTTCAACCATGCGGGCCGCCTGCCTGCGACTTGGTCCCAGCCAGCTACAGTAGCCGGTCCGTCGCCCACCCTGGGTTCGTCGCCAATCGCCGAGGAACAACACAACAACCACCGAATTGCGAGTGACTGCGGCGAGAGCAGCAAATTTCACTCGCACAACCGCAGTCAGCCTTAGTGGCACACCTCGCACAGAAGCTAGGTCGCAGTTGAATTGATCCGAGTCGCTACGGTCTACAGCAGGAGGGACCTAGAAGAAAATATCTACCCACTCTGGGACACATCGCCACCAATGAAGAATGACATGTACATAAGTCAGGGGAGGCTCATGATAGGAAAAGTAGAAGCAGATCGCGCCTAACACCGTGGCTCCTTGTGTTGCTTATCCTCTTTTGGCCTAACTCGTACTGCCGTCGGAATCCGGCGCTCCGTCTCGACATGCCCTGCGCGATCCTCGGTAGCCTGAAATAGATCTAAACGACTTGCCAGGATAGCCCTTAGAAGCAGCCCTCCCGAGAACCCTCCGTACTGCCCGCCACCTCGACGCCGCATGGTGAGTGCCGTGTGGAGCTCCCTCCTTGCGTCCCACTGTCACCAGCGCACCGCCTGCTGTCTCGTCGCCGCGCATCCCTTCCGCGCCCACCGTCCACCAGCAATGTCGCTGCCTTGCGAGTGCTCGCCACGCTTGCCGAGCTTCGCTCGCAGTCCACGCGCCTCGACAGTGTCGTCAGGCGGGGGGAGTGCCACGCGAGCACGCATTCTCGCTCTCCCAGGCACGGCGGTCGCGTTCGTCCTGCCGTCGCCCTGCGTTTCCTCCCCCTCGCCCTCCGCCTCGATCCACTCACTCCCATGTCCCCCCGCTACTGACACCTCCAACCCCCTACTCCCCTCCCCCTCCCCTCATTTTCTTCCCTCAAACGTTTCTCCGTCTCTTCGTGTCTCCGCCCTCTCTCTCGCACGCTAACGCTCCCCCCTTGTCGCACACCCCTTCCCTCTCTCCCCAGCACCCCATCCGCGCCGTCAGAAGCGGCATGTCGAGCTCGTCGCCGCCGCTTGCGGCGGTGCTGCTGCTTGTGTGCGCGGCGCTCGCTCCCCTCACCGTCCACGGTGCGTCGCACTTTACTTGCCTCCCGCTGTCGTGCTCGCGGCCCTCTTGCGCCGCCGCTCCGTGTGTCACATTTCTCCATCGCACTCTTCCTCCCTTTCTCTGCCCTTATGTCTGCTCGTTTTCCGCTCCGCTCACGCGCAAACCATCAGCTCCGTCTCACGCCCTACCCTCCGCCTTCCGTTTCCCCCCAAAATTCCCTCCCCTTCCTTCAGCGCAATGGACGTCCCTCCCCCGCATCACGCGCGGCGCTTGGCTGTCCCGCTCATTCGGCTCCGCTTCCCGCCGCTTTATTCCCGCCGACGCCGCCGCAGATGAGCGACCGCTCTTCCCCCACGCGCAGTCGAAGCTGACGTCATCGCTCTCCCTCGCCCCCTGGATGTTCCCCTTCGCGCGCTCGCGCTCCTTCCTCCGCTCCGCCTCCCGCCCGGCAGCGCCCTCCGCGCCCACCTTCTCTACCGCCACGCTCGAGCGCGACCAGCCGCCCAAACCGCCCAAGTCGCCGAAATCGCCGAAGCCGCCTACAGCCCCCAAACCGCCCAAGTCCCCGAAGCCTCCCTCTCCCCCGAAGCCAGTGAAGTCCCCCAAGCCCCCCTCACCCCCCAAGCCTGGAAAGTCCCCCAAGCCTCCTCCTCCCCCCCGCCCGCCCCCCTGCCCCCCCCCCGGAGTGGCCATCGACGTACGCAGGCGTCGCGCCGCTCGCGGAGGACGCCTCCGAAACGCCCGTCTTCGACGTGCGGGAGGGGTTCGGGGCGGTCGGGGACGGCACGAGCGACTCGTGGAACGCGTTTGACGGCGCGTTCCGCGCAGCGTGTGAGAGCGCCGAGGCGAGCGGCGGACGGGCGGTGGTGCGGGTGGGCGAGGGCGCGTTCTACCTGAACCGGTCCATCACCGTTAACGGGTCGTGCGGCGCTGGACTCACGCTGCAGGTGCTGCTGCTCTGCCCTCCTCCCCCTCACTGCACTCCACGCTCCCTCAGGCAGCCCCTCACTTTTCCATGGCTACGTGGTACCCCCGCTCACTCTGCACCCTGTGTTCTCGCCCCACCTCATCTCCATCCCCTCCTGACTTCAACCCCCTCCCACCTCCGCCACCCTCCCCTCCCCCCCCACCCCGCCGCTCCTCCCCCCAGGTGGACGGCAGCATCTACGGCCCGGTGTCCAAGGCGGGCTACCCCGAGCCGTCGCTGTACCTGAACGGCACGCTGATCGGCGTGGCGAGCAACGGGCTCTTCCGCTTCATCGGCGTCGCGGGGCTCGTGGTGCGCGGCAGCGGGGTGATGGATGGCAACGGGAAGAAGTTCTGGGGCTCCAAGGCGCCCACCAGGCCGCACATACTCACCCTCATTGACTGCCACAACACCACCATCGATGGGCTCCTGCTGCGGTATGCGTGTGCTCTCTCCCACGCGTTGCTGTGCCGTGCCGTGTGCTCAACTCACATATTCCTCAGCCTCCTCATCGCACCTCCTCGCACCTCCTCGCACCGCATCTTCTGCTTCCGCCTTCCCACATGCCTCCTGACTCATCTTCCCCTCACTATTCCACATGTGCTACTCTACCTTGCCCTCCCCCCTTCCCCCCCCCCCCCCCAGCAACCCGCCCATGTACCACGTGTTTGGGTACAGCACGGAGGGGCTGTGGATCCGCGGGGTGACGACCAACAGCCCCGAGTCGTCGCCCAACACGGACTCGCTCAAGCTGCTGGGCGTGCGCCACGCGCTCATCGAGAACTGCACCTTCCACGGCGGCGACGACGACGTGTCGCTCGTGGCCAGGGGCGCACAGAGCGTGGTCAACGTCACCGTCAGGAATCTCATAGCCACAGCCGGCCATGGCATCAGGTGAGATGCTGGGGGCTCAGGTGATATGGTAGGGCGTCAGGTGATTTGGTAGGGCGTCAGGTGATATGGTAGGGCGTCAGGTGATATGGTAGGGCGTCAGGTGATATGGTAGGGCGTCAGGTGATATGGCATGGGGCTAGGTGGTAGGGTATGGCATGTGCTGCTGCTGCACTTCCTGGTCTAATCTCACCCCCATTGTTCCTTCCCTCTGTTACATTCCCCCTTGTGCAGCATTGGAAGCCTGGGTGCTGGAGGGGCAGTGGCGTGTGTCTCCGATGTGACTTTCAAGGACCTCATTATAGCCAACCTCGATAATGGGCTGCGCATCAAGACATGGCAGGGAGGCATGGGCATGGTGCGCAATGTACGATACGAGAATGTATACATGACAAACACTGACAACGCCATTATACTGAATCAGGTGAGGTGATGCTTCGCATCTGGGCAGTAGCAGCAGTAGCATCGCTTTGAAAGTAACACACGGCAGCATGCGAATGGGGCGCTCATTCTTGTCTGTTCTGGTGTCTCCGTGCCGCAGTTTTACTGCGACTCACACCAGGACTTCTTCTGCGGCATCGCACCCAACAATGTGGCCCTTGTCAACGTCTCCTACTCCAATGTCTATGGCACCACAACACGGTAAATAGTCAACGAATCTAACAAGGCCCGTCCTCGGCATGCTTTGGCCATGCTCCTGCTGTGTCGTAAGCCTCGGTTCTCATGTGACTGTGATGGGTGGTGAATGTGAGCGCAGATATGGGATGAAAATCCGGTGCAGCGAGACGGTCCCATGTGGCGGCATCAACCTGAGCAACGTCAACCTGGTCTCCTCCAAGGCAGGCAGCTCCCTGCGCCCCGTGCTGGAGAACGTGGTGGCCAGCCACGCCACAGGGGTGGTGGCGCCCGTGCCAGAAGGCATGGGGTCGTATGCTAACTGGGGTTTGACAGCACCAACAGCAGCACAAGCTGCAAATATACAAAACATGATGGCACAATGTGGAAGCTAACTTATGACTGATGTATACATGCGCATAATAATCGAATTACGCTTAACCTGAAGCTTGAACCATGAGAAAGAATGTAATGTGAAAAGTTGGATAGTTGCTTGACAAATTGTGATTGCACCTTTTAGCTAATGTACGTCATATTTAGCACCGGATGCAACATCTGGTGAGCCAATAAATGCATCGTTCTATCGGCTTTCTTCAATCAGATGGTCCAGGTCTCGATTCAAGTGACCCGCTATTCGCCACTCGGCAATTTCGATGTTCCCAGAAGCAGCCATTGGTTTCCCCACACTACCATTCCCTCTTCCTCAGTCTCAGCGAGGCACAATTCGTGCCGTAGCCTCGTGATTTAGCTTTGCCATCGGGCACCTTCGAGGCCGAAGCGGATTTTCGAATGGCGTCGGGACCAGAGGACACAGGAAAGTCGCTGCTGCCGTTTCTGCAGCGCGCCGATGAGCTGCAGAAGCACGACCCTCTCGTCGCCTACTACTGTGAGGATTCGTTTAGTCGCCCGCCTTTGCAGGCATGGGGTGCGACGCTGTCGCTCGGTTCGCGACGTGGCTACCGCGCGTTCTGGAAGGAACACGGATTTGGTCTTCGTCCTTGGGGGTTTCGCTCGCTGGGCTCATGAGATGTGATGCGATTAAAAGTCGAAGAAACAAAAGAGGAGGAGTGGCATTCTTTATTTTTGTCCCAGAGTGAAGAATGTCGTCGGCACGCGTGCTGACGAAGGGGTTGATGGGAGCAATTCTATCGCAGGCAGGGCGCGTGAAGGGCGAGGTGGTGAGCCGCGTGCTGATTGGTTTCACGAGCGGGCGTGGCTTGGGTGGGTGGCATGGACTATGCGGTGCATGGCTGTGCGGTGCATGGCTGTGCGGTGCATGGCTGCGCGGTGCATGGCTGTGCGGTGCATGGCTGTGCGGTGCACGGCTATGGGGTGCATGGCTATGGCGTGCATGGCTATGGGGTGCATGGCTATGGGGTGCATGGCTATGGCGTGCATGACATGGGCATGGTGTGCAGGTCGGCTGTACGCGACGGAGAAGGGGCTGAAGCTGCCGAGCAAGGAGCGCAGCAGGGAGACCAACGACCTGCTGCTCTCAACGCTCGCACGCCTCGAGAAGGTGGGCCTCACAGACATGTGGCATGCCATGCGCACTTAACGCTCATGACTTTTGGCCATGACTTTGGCCAAGAGCACGAAACCCACATTTGTTTTGGCTTTTGTTTGGATTCCCATGTCTGGAATCCTGGAGTCGACGAGGCCTCCTCTGTATGTTCTCCTCCCATCTAACGGTTCCCATCTTAACTCATCCTGCCTTCCCCCCCCCCTCCTTCCCCCCCCCCCCCTTCCTGGCATGTGTGCATGGGCAGGACAAGGCGGCGCTGCAGCTGAGCCCCGAGGACAGTCTGCACGTGGAGGGATTCGCTCAGAGGGTCTTTGCTAAGGCGGACAAGCAGGACAGGGCGGGCCAGGCCGACATGTACGCCGTATACTCGTTACAAGCACGCGTATCTTTCTTCCATGTGTCTTCCTCTTCATCTCTTCAACATGTACCTACCTCCCAATCTCTCTCCATGTACTCCCCTCCCATTTCTCTCCAACCCCCTCTACCCCGCCCCTGTTGTGCGGGCCCTCAGCTCCACAGCCAAGACGTTCTATGCTGCGGGGCTCTTCTTTGATGTCATGCGCCAGTTTGGGGAACTGCCACCCGAGGTATTGGTTCACTGCAATGCTCCGTCCTTTGCACGCGCATCTGCTCGCGTTACATGCATCCTCAGCGCTCCTTCCTTCCCTCCTTCCCGCCAACCTCCGCTCTGCCCCCTCCTTCTGCACTCCCTCCTTCCCCCCGCCCCCCCGCACGCAGGTGGAGCAAAGACAGCGCTACGCGGCGTGGAAGGCGGCTGACATCCGCAGGGCGCTGGCAGACGGAAGGCAGCCCACACCTGGCCCACCTGCTGGTGACGCCGCTGATGCCGCTGGCCTGCTCTCTGCGCCTGCTGCTGCTGCTGCCCCTCCCGCTGCCAGCGCTGCTGCCACGGACGGAGCTGGCAGTGGCATGAATTCTGGCGGAGCTGGTCCTGCAGGGCAGGGGGGTCAGGTGAGGGCAGGGAGGGCAGGTGAGGGGAGGGAGGGCAAGTGAGGAGAGGGAGGGCAGGTGAGGAGAGGGAGGGCAGGTGAGGAGAGGGAGGGCAGGTGAGGAGAGGGAGGGCAGGTGAGGAGAGGGAGGGCATGTGAGGAGAGGGAGGGCATGTGAGGAGAGGGAGGGCAGGTGAGGAGAGGGAGGGCATGCGAGGAGAGGGAGGGCATGTGAGGAGAGGGAGGGCAGGTGAGGAGAGGGAGGGCAGGTGAGGAGAGGGAGGGCATGTGAGGAGAGGGAGGGCAAGTGAGGAGAGGGAGGGCAGGTGAGGAGCGTGAGGGCATGTGAGGAGAGGGAGGGCAGGTGAGGAGAGGGAGGGCAGGTGAGGAGAGGGAGGGCATGTGAGGAGAGGGAGGGCATGTGAGGAGAGGGAGGGCAGGTGAGGAGAGGGAGGGCATGCGAGGAGAGGGAGGGCATGTGAGGAGAGGGAGGGCAGGTGAGGAGAAGGAGGGCATGTGAGGAGAGGGAGGGCAGGTGAGGAGAGGGAGGGCAGGTGAGGAGAGAGAGGGCAGGTGAGGAGAGGGAGGGCATGTGAGGAGAGGGAGGGCAGGTGAGGAGAGGGAGGGCAGGTGAGGAGAGGGAGGGTTGGAACGCAGAGTTCAATGCAGTGTTTCTCACAAGTTGTTAGGTCTCTTCACACACACCCCTTTGCACCGCTGTACGCTTACCCCCCCCCCCTCCCCCCCCTTCCCCCCCTTCCCCGGCAGTATGACATCCTTGGTCTGCCCCAGCCGCCCTCAGCCCAGCCTCTCCGCCCCGACCACAGCGGGGCAGCGCCAGGAGGGGCGACCGCAGGAGGAGGAGGGGCAGGGGGCGGTGGGTGGGCACAGGGGGGCGCACAGCAAGGGCCAGGTGTGGGGCGACCCCATGGGAACAGCGCTGGTGAGCTCGTTACACTTGGGCTCCCCCTACCCAGTTCGTTTCATCCATCCACGTGTCAGTCCATCCACCCAATCGTTTCTACCACTTCTCTCTCCCCGTGCACTGGTCTGTTTTGCCCCTCTTCCCCGTCTCACACTGTGCATACTGAGTGTCCCGCTCCTCCTTCCCTGTCCATTGACTCCCATCTCGCCTCGCCCAACCCACCGCTTTGAACCGCTCTGCTGCAGCCACAACATCGTCCCTCGGCCCTGCAGGTGCAACTATGAACGGTTCAGGTGCACCACGAGCATCTGCTGCTGCTCCGCCACCCTTCTCTGCTCCGGTGCCCGCTGCACCACAGCCTGCTGACACTTCAAGTGCAGGCATCAGCACGGGCATGGGCATGGGCGGGCAAGCACCCCCAGCGGGCAAGGTGGGTGATGCACACCGCGCTGCGCGCTTCGCTGTGAGTGCGCTGGCATTCGACGACGTCCCCGCTGCTGTGGACTACCTCAAGCAGGCACTGCGGTTGCTGGATGAGGCCTAGCAAGCGTATTGGAACATTACAGGCATCGGAGTGAAAGTATAAGTTGAAAAGGTATAAGTTTGCAACGTGGCAGTAGTGCTTTGTACATTTGGTTTGCGCAAGGTCCTTCCTTGCGCCTTGATAGCCCGCGGAAGTGGTTTTCTCTTGAAACACGCACCATTGTAAATTCCGTAAGAGTTTATGCATTGCATAGTGGAGGCGTGCGCTCCACACTAGATTTTCGGTGATATTTCATATGCTAAGAATGATATGAAGAATACCAAATGGTGCTTTGATGTGTGAACCTTGTATGCAAAAAGAGGAAACGTACAAGGGCTATCACGCCCTTTTAAACCACCTTTTCTCCTCTATGGTCCCACCCCGAACAGTCCAAATTGCAATCTCACCTACCAGGTTCTCGGCATGACTCGCGTTGACACTGAACCTGATTGGCTGCAGTCTGAACGATAACGAACTACCAAGTTGTATTTCGACAATTGCGCAGGCAACCAATCTAGTGCATGAGCGAGATTTTGTAACCAGGTGTCATTGTTTACTGTGGGATTTCCCCTTCAAAGTCCCGTTTGTCCGTGTTTTACAATTTCCTGTTTACAGGCTCAAGCCGCGTGCAAAAACCGTAAAACTAAATAGGAAAACAGGTGTACCTTTGAAGTGGTTTATTTGAATGTTGGCGAAACCTACAAAATTCCACTGCAGGAACTTCATCAATTTTGGCCATTTTTCGCCAGGCGCAAGGACAGTTACGGCGGCGCGCACCATCCCCAGCTACCTGCAGGGCGCATCAATTTGGTGGAGGGGCCCGGCGCAGGAGAAAACGCAAATGGGCGCCACAGCGGGCAGCGAATTGGTGCTGTGGGATGGGAAGGTGCACCTGCCAGCAGCCCACTCTACTTCCCAGCACCGCGCGAGAGCGGCACGCCCCGTCCGAATTGCCCGAATCTGACCTGGTCAGGTTAACATGAAAGGTTTACAGTGCGTCGCAAGAGAGATAGCCTTCATTTACGCTGGCACTCACAAGGTTGTGCATCTGACTCTCAAGCGAATGGGTTACAGGACGCCATCTTGCTTGCCGCACAAACCACGAGAGGCACGGTTTCACGCGACCAACATAAAGCCATATAATACCGTAGCGGATGACGGGTTTATGCAGTCGCAGATGCGCCATTAGAATAATCCAGTGACAGCATTCTGCACGTTTCGCGCCTCGATGGAAAGCCTACGCTCCCACGTGTTCCTCGTCGTCCTCCTGCTCGCCGTCGCTCTGCCCTTCAGCTCGCTACCCCAACGCTCGTCCGCCGCCAAGCCGCCCGAGTCGGTGGCGGTGACGGCGGCGGCGGCGGCGGCGCGGCTGAACTACAGCGAGGCGCTCGAGAAGTGCATCTTCTTCTTCCAGCTGCAGCGCTCCGGCAAGCTGCCCCCCTCTCAGCGCTCCGCGTGGCGGGGCGACTCGGGGCTCACAGATGGCAAGGCGGAAGGGGTAAGGCGGGTGAAGGCGGAACGTGCGACGTCTGCGTGGCTGGGGGAGAGTTCAGGGCGCGACAGAGGAGGAAGTAAAATGTGGATACTCTAGTGCGCTGGGCACTGGAATGCAGGAGTGAAGCGCCGTTTCACCAGATCCTCGTTCCTAGCACGAGCTGGCGGTTTGCCCTCCCGACCGCTATTGCCCTTTCCCCCTCCACGCGGTGCCGTTACTCGTCTCCCCCCACCTTTCAGGTGGACCTGTCGCGCGGGTACTTCGACTCGGGCGACAACGTCAAGTTCGGCTTCCCCCTGGCGTTCACCGTGACGGCGCTGGCGTGGAGCGTGGTGGAGTACGGCGCGCAGCTCAAGGCGCTCGGGCAGATCAAGGCCGCCAGGGACGCCGTGCGCTGGGGCGCGCACTACTTCGTCAACGCGCACCCCAAACCCAACGTGCTCTACGCGCAGGTGGGCTGTCCGGGGAGATGGCCTTTACGTGCAGATGGGCTCTACCTGCAGGGTGGGCGGCCATTGCAAGCATCGCTCCTCCCCTGGTTCGCTTCTCGCCCCATCCACATCCACATCCACATCCACATCCTCATCCTCATCCTCATCCTCATCCTCATCCTCATCCTCCTTGGCGTCGTTAAAGGGCACTCTCATCCACCTCTCGCCCTCGCTTCATCTCTCATCCACCTCTCGCCCTCGCTTCATCTCTCATCCACCTCTCGCCCTCGCTTCATCTCTCATCCACCTCTCGCCCTCGCTTCATCTCTCATCCACCTCTCGCCCTCGCTTCATCTCTCATCCACCTCTCGCCCTCGCTTCATCTCTCATCCACCTCTCGCCCTCGCTTCATCTCTCATCCACCTCTCGCCCTCGCTTCATCTCTCATCCACCTCTCGCCCTCGCTTCATCTCTCATCCGCACGTCGCCTTTCATGTCGCCGTCTCATCTGTCCGCCTCTCTGTCTCTGTAAAACCCCTCTGCACATGCATTTGCGCGCGCGCGGTCGGCAGGTGGGCGACGGGCAGTCGGACCACAGCTGCTGGGAGCGCCCGGAGGACATGGGCACGCCGCGCACGGCGTACCGCCTGGACGCGCAGCACCCCGGCACCGAGCCCGCCGCCGAGGCCGCTGCCGCGCTGGCGGCGTCCAGCATGGTGTTCGGCAAGACGGACGCCAACTACTCCAAGTCGCTGCTCACACACGCGCGCCAGGTACCGCGCATCCCCTTGCCCCTCCCGATTCCCCGCATGCCCACTTGTGCGCTGCGCTGCCCCCTCGTTCCGCTCCCTCACAGCCCAAAAACAGCTTCCACTCCGCATCCTGCTCTCTCCACCCGTCCTCGCCTTCTTCTCCCCCACCAGCTGTTCAACTTTGCAAAGCGGTACCCGAAGAAGTACACCGACAGCATCCCATCCGCTTCTGCTTTCTACAACTCCTACTCCGGCTACAATGTACGTGAGTCAATGCGCCCCGTGTGCAGCAGCTCTCTCATGGACCACTCTTCCCATGATCTGCCTGCTACGGGACATGCCCATTGTGACCTCCTGCTGACGTGTCATGCTCTGCTGTCCCCCCAGGACGAGCTGCTGTGGGCGGCGGCGTGGCTGTACCGCGCCACGGGGGAGGCGCGGTACCTGGACTACATAGTGACGCACGAGAAGGACCTGGGCGGCACGCAGTCGTCCGTGCAGATCTTCTCGTGGGACAACAAGTATGCCGGTGCTCAAGTGCTGCTCGCTAAGGTGAGGGGCGGGCTGTGAGGCTAGTGCTGCCATGTGACCCCATCCCATGCCATGTGCCCCCATCCCATGCCATACCCTCCATACCATGCCATACCTTTTATCCCATGCCATACCCTCCATCCCATGCCATCTTCCCCCCCCAGGAGTACCTAGCTCGCCAGGACCCGTCCCTGGAGCTGTACCTGAAGCGCGCCAAGGACTTCGTGTGTGGCACCGTGGTGCGCGGGGTCAGAACGCCAGGTGGGTGGCTGGGGTCAGATCGCCAGGTGGGTGGCTGGGGTCAGATCGCCAGGTGGGTGGCTGGGGTCAGATCGCCAGGTGGGTGGCTGGGGTCAGATCGCCAGGTGGGTGGCTGGGGTCAGATCGCCAGGTGGGTGGCTGGGGTCAGAACGCCAGGTGGGTGGCTGGGTTCAGATCGCCAGGTGGGTGGCTGGGGTCAGATCGCCAGGTGGGTGGCTGGGGTCAGATCGCCAGGTGGGTGGCTGGGGTCAGATCGCCAGGTGGGTGGCTGGGGTCAGATCGCCAGGTGGGTGGCTGGGGTCAGATCGCCAGGTGGGTGGCTGGGGTCAGATCGCCAGGTGGGTGGCTGGGGTCAGAACGCCAGGAGAGTGACTGGGGTCGGTGCCTGAGAGTCAGATTCCCAGGTTAGTTGTGTGAAATCAAATCCCGTGCCCAAAGCCAAGCGTCCCATAATCTAACGGTGCCTGGGAGGCGATATGCATCCGCCAAGCGTCATGTATGGTGTGCCATGCCCCATGTCCCATGTGCCAACTCCCATGTCCCTTGTGCCACGTGCCATTTGCAGGCGGCATGCTGTTCCTGATGTCATGGAGCAACCTGCAGTATGTCACGGCGGTGTCCATGGCGCTCTCTGTGTTGGCCGACTACCTGGACGCCGCCCCTGCCAGTGCGGGCAATGCCACGGCCATCCAGTGCGACGCCACCAACGTCACCACCACCAACATTCGCCGCTTTGTGAAGCGGCAGACGGACTACATCCTGGGCGTGAACCCCAAGAAGCTGAGCTACATGGTGGGCTTCAGCGCCTCGTACCCACAGCGCGTGCACCACCGCGGCGCATCGCTACCGTCCATCAAGAAGAACAAGACGCTCATCGGCTGCAACGACGGCTGGCCCTACTTCCAAGCAAAGGTGCGCCCACTGCAGCATGCAGTAGGCCGACCATGCTCCCCTCCAGCCATCCCAGCTCCTAGCCAACATGTCGTCTCACTTCTGCAGCCATGCTAGCCAAACTCTGGTTCGCCAGTTTTGTGCCATTTCACCCCACTCCTGCTGCCCTTTGCAAGCACGGCATGGCTACTCACCTCTACAATGCACCATTGATTCCCCTTCCTGTGGCCCCCCAGGCCCCAAACCTGAATGTGCTGACGGGAGCGGTGATCGGTGGGCCGGACAGCACAGACGCGTTTCGGGACGAGAGGGACAACTACCAGCAGTGCGAGCCGTCCACCTCCATCAACGCCCCCTTCGTCGGGGTCCTCGCCAGAGTAGCTGGCGGACCGCCCACGCCCTCCAAGAAAACCAGCCCCCCACCCGCCTCCACCAGGGCTCCCCCTCCTCCTCTCAAAGCACCATCTCCGCCTGCCAAGCGCAAGTGACAACACACCAGATAAAACTTGGGGAACATCAAGCTAACAGATGGAAACTAACAAGCATGGGAGGAAATAATGGCTGTTATCATGCCAATATATGAACGTAAGGAAAAAAGTTCATAATGAAAATATACTGATATGGGTGTGATTATGAATGCTTTGAATTATTATATAATTAAGAGTCAATTACACATAGTAAAATAACTGTGCACACAATTGTCTTCATATTTTAGAGGTGCTACGAAAACGAGTACGGGAATTTCTCATAAGGGCGTGTCCAGCGCGTTCGTTTACCATTCACTTTGAATATCAGGTACAAAATTTCGACCTGGTAACCCGAAATTTCGTGTCCATTCGGACACGCACGATAAATGGACAGTTTTGGCGGACACCCTCCAAACGTGCCCACAGATGTGGGCCACACGTTTCCGAACCGAATGAAAATCGTGCGTAAATTATGTACACGGCAGAAACGTCCAAATCCTGGCTGACGAAAAATAAAACGCTTACATTCGCCAGGCTTTCGTGACGTTTGCGAAGCACGGCGAAAAAAGTGGAAGAAGAATTGGAAGTGCATGCGCGACTCGACGCGACTCTTTCCCGGGGCGAAATACGGCTACCCTGCTGTTTTCGCGTGTCAGCCTATTATGTGCGCGCTGCGCACCCGCTCATTTGTCGAGCCCACGGGCGGGGCTCGTGTCCGCTCGTGTCCCAGCGTTTTGCTGTTGATACTGTAGGTGTACCTCAACACATTCACACTTGGCGGATCAATATTTCGGCGTGTTAAAAATACGTCAAAAATTCGTGTTGGGGCAAAATGAACGCGCTGGACATGCCCTGAGCAGAGATGTACACGACACCCGAGATTGAGGTTTTAGCAGTCGCGCTAACGTTTGCTCTAGCACACTTTCACGCTGGGCATTATTGCCGCCGCCGCCACAGGCGCTCTAGCACGCGTCTGAAGGATTCAAAGCCGAACCCCGCGGACGGCCCGTATTGTGCTGCCTCTGCCTCTGACATACGCCGCCCACTAAGCGGATCCCCCCGGCCGAATTCAGCTCAGCTTGTTGCTTGCTTTCCCCGTCCCACCCTTCCCTAGCTCGTGCCAGCGGCGCGTCGCTCAGGGAGCCTCATCGCCCCATCGGGCGCGCGTGCGCCGCCCGTGCGCTGAGGGCGGGCGGTTGTGCGGGGTAGTATTGCCCAGAAGTGCGGGGTAGTGCGCGGTAGTACGGGGACGAAGATGGGGAAGAAGGGGAAGGGTAAGCCGGGGAAGGGGAAGGAGAAGACGGAGCGGAAGACGGCGAAGGCGGAGGCGAAGAAGCAGCGGCGCGAGGAGAAGCAGGTGGACGAGGAGGACGACGTGGACGCCATCCTGGTACGGCCGGCGGGGGGGCGGGGGGGGGCGCCATTTGTGTGGCAGTGCTGCATGGCATGTGGCAGAGTACATTGCCTCGTGGCATGTGCCATGCTGCCATGCTGTCATGCTGTCGTGCTGTCGTGCTGTCGTGCTGTCATGCTGCCATGCTGTCATGCTGTCTTGCTGTCATGCTGTCATGCTGCCATGCTGTCATGCTGCCATGCTGTCATGCTGTCATGCTGTCTCGCTGTCGTGCTGTCATGCTGTCGTGCTGTCATGCTGCCATGCTGCCATGCTGTCATGCTGTCATGCCGTCATGCTGCCATGCTGCCATGCTGTCATGCTGTCATGCTGTCATGCCGTCATGCTGCCATGCTGCCATGCTGCCATGCTGTCATGCTGTCATGCTGTCATGCTGTCATGCTGCCATGCTGCCATGCTGTCATGCTGTCATGCTGTCATGCTGTCATGCTGCCATGCTGCCTTGCTGTCATGCTGCCATGCTGCCATGCTGCCATGCTGTCATGCTGTCATGCTGTCATGCTGTCATGCTGCCATGCTGTCATGCTGCCATGCTGTCATGCTGTCATGCTGCCATGCTGCCATGCTGTCATGCTGTCATGCTGCCATGCTGCCATGCTGTCATGCTGTCATGCTGTCATGCTGCCATGCTGCCATGCTGCCATGCTGCCATGCTGTCATGCTGTCATGCTGTCATGCTGTCATGCTGCCATGCTGCCATGCTGTCATGCTGTCATCCTGTCATGCTGTCATGCTGCCATGCTGCCTTGCTGTCATGCTGCCATGCTGCCATGCTGCCATGCTGTCATGCTGTCATGCTGTCATGCTGTCATGCTGCCATGCTGTCATGCTGCCATGCTGTCATGCTGTCATGCTGCCATGCTGCCATGCTGTCATGCTGTCATGCTGCCATGCTGCCATGCTGTCCATGCTGTCATGCTGTCATGCTGCATGCTGCCATGCTGCCATGCTGCCATGCTGCCATGCTGTCATGCTGTCATGCTGCCATGCTGTCTCACGCGTCCCGTGGCCCCGGCAGGCGAAGATAGCAGCAGAGGAGGCGAAGAAGAAGGAGGTGCATGTGGACGAGGGCGTGCCGCCGCCCTCCCCCGCTGCAACGCCACGGTGGGTTCACTTGCACTTCCGTAGAAGCACGCTTGCCCCTCTCGTCCATCCATCACCGTCCGTTCCCCTCTCTCCCATCACCGTCCGTTCTGCGCCCACACCCCTCCCTCTGCCGTGCTCTGTTCCTGCTCCACCCCCTCGCCCTGCTCCACCCCCTCGCCCTGCTCCACCCCCTCGCCCTGCTCCACCCCCTCGCCCTGCTCCACCCCCCTGCTCCCCCTGCCTCCACCCCCTCGCCCTGCTCCACCCCCTCGCCCTGCTCCCACCCCCTCGCCCTGCTCCACCCCCTCGCCCTGCTCCACCCCCTCGCCCTGCTCCCACCCCCTCGCCCTGCTCCACCCCCTCGCCCGCCCTGCTCCGCATGGCAGATGGTGGTGAACCCTCTCAAGGACACGGAGCTCGTCATCTTCGGGGGGGAGTTCTACAACGGGGATAAGGTGCGCACTGTGGGGGATAAGGTGCGCACTGTGGGGGATAAGGTGCGCACTGTGGGGGATAAGGTGCGCACTGTGGGGGATAAGGTGCGCACTGTGGGGGATAAGGTGCGCACTGTGGGGGATAAGGTGCGCACTGTGGGGGATAAGGTGCGCACTGTGGGGGATAAGGTGCGCACTGTGGGGGATAAGGTGCGCACTGTGGGGGATAAGGTGCGCACTGTGGGGGATAAGGTGCGCATTGCAGTCGTGAGGGCCGGCCGAGTCTGTTAATAAGGGCGAAACACGTTTCGCCCAGCGTTAGAAGGGCAATGTGAAGTGAGATGAGCATCATCGCTAGACTGCGTTCACTTCTCTGCGTTCCCTCATGCAGCGCGCCTGCCTCTCTCCCATAGCTACTCCTCCCGCCCTCACCCCATCTCCCTCCCCCCCCCCCCCAGACGCATGTGTACGGCGACCTGTACCGCTTCAACGCGGACAAGGCCACGTGGCGCCTGGTCAGCAGCCCCAACAGCCCGCCGCCTCGCAGCGGGCACCACGCCGTGGCGTGGAAGAACTTTGTGTTCGTCTTCGGTGGTGCTCTGCGCTTCACCTTGCTTCCTGTTCATCATGGCGCGTGGAAGCAAGTTCTTGCAGGTAATTTCATCGTCTTTGTGACAAGCCATTGATCGACTACATCTGGAAGATGCATGAATCTGAAACCATGTGCTGCTGTACCGCTGCTACGACTGTTAAAGCTCCAGATGTGAAAGGCGTGCAGTTGTGTGTGCTGTGTGCTGTGTGCTGTGCGTGGCGTGGCACCAGGTGGCGAGTTCACGTCCCCCAACCAGGAGAGGTTTCATCACTTCAAGGTGCGCCCTCCTCCCCCGTGCCGCAGTGAACCCGCAGCACGCACGCATCTCGGTGCTCTGCAATTCACGTGCACCTGCCATGCTCATTCACCACAAGAGTTGCCCTCGTCATGCCTTTGAATCGTTCCCGCACGTCCTGCTCTTTGGACGCAAACCATATCACTTCCCCACCCTCCACGGCCGTGTCTGTGCGCTTGTTCGCCCCCCCAGGACCTGTGGCGCCTGGATCTGAGCACCAACCAGTGGGAGCAGCTGTCCCTCAAGGGCGCCCCTCCCCGCGCTCCGGCCACCGCATGGTGCGCCGCTGCATGCTCCCTCCGCTTTCGCCCGCACGCATGCTCCTCACATCATTGCTCATGCACCCGAGTGCGCTCACCTTTGCTTAAAAAACCAGCTCACTTGCAATCCCCGAGTGCCAGTGCTTGACCCTCTCTCCCCTCTCCCACACTCTGTGTGCAGGTTTTGTACAAGCAGCGAATACTGCTCTTTGGAGGCTTTTATGACAACCTAAGGGATGTGCGGTGAGTCATGGTCTCATGGCCGGGTGCGCGGGGCTGATTCATGCCTCTCTCGCGCGCTGTTGGGGTTTTGAGGCGCCTCAAAAATCGCGTGATAGAAGTCTAGTTTTGAGGCGCCTCAAAATCGCGTGATAGAAGTCTAGTTTTGAGGCGCCTTAAAACTAGACTTCATGCTCTCTGGCGCGTTGTTGGGGGGCGTGATGTGGAGGCCATGTCGCGAGCAGCGGCACTTGGTGGGTTCTTCTTCCACCTGGATGGATGCCCTGCCCCTATTCCTCTCCATCCCCCATCCTCCCAGTTGCCTTGCCGGCCCATGTGTGTGGCTTCCCCAAGTGATGCGTGTATTGCGCCCCCCCCCCCCCGCCCCCAGCTACTTCAACGACCTCCACGTGCTCGACCTCACCGACATGAAGGCAAGTGTTCTGCCTCTTTGGGGGCTCTGGGGCTCTGGGTGTGGGTCTGCTGCTGCTGCTGCTGCTGCCTGCTGCTGCATGTGCTGCTGGCTGTAGCTCTTATTGCACGCTCTTCTGCCTCAATCCTCCCTGCACCATCTCATCTCGCCACCATCTTCCCACCATCTCACCACCCCATCTCACCACCGTCTCCCTGCCCTACCACCCCGCGGTCTCCCCCCCTCTCTGTGTGTGGGTCAGTGGGCGGAGGTGAAGCCCAAGCCGGGAGCAGCATGGCCGTCTCCCCGCAGTGCCTTCCAGTTCGCCGCCCACCAGGATGAGGTCAGCACATGGCTGCCATGAAAAGAATGTATATTGCCATACGAAGTGCCTTGTGTTGTGATGATTCTCGTGCCTCTGCGTCCTCTCTCACATTCCCCTTGTACGCCTGTGCCCTGTGCCCTGTGCCCTGTGCCCTGTGCTCTGTGCCCTGTGCCGTGTGTCGCAGGTCTTCCTGTACGGCGGCTACTTCAAGGACCATGCCAAGGACGCGGACGGCAGGGACAGGGGCGTGGTGCTGTCGGACTCTGGCTGCTCGACCCGCGCTCCTTCGAGTGGAACAAGGTCAAGCTCTCCACTATGCAGGAAACGAGGGCTGTCTGGTCATGCGGGTTCTGCACTTCTGGTTTGGTTTTTGAGCGCTCTCATGCTCTCATGCTCTCATGCTCTCATGCTCTCATGCTCTCATGCTCGCATGCTCGCATGCTCGCATGCTCGCATGCTCTCATGCTCTCATGCTCTCATGCTCTCATGCTCGCATGCTCTCATGCTCTCATGCTCTCATGCTCTCATGCTCTCATGCTCTCATGCTCTCATGCTCTCATGCTCTCATGCTCTCATGCTCTCATGCTCTCATGCTCTCATGCTCTCATGCTCTCATGCTCTCATGCTCTCATGCTCTTATGCTCTCATGCTCTCATGCTCTCATGCTCTCATGCTCTCATGCTCTCACGCTCTCATGCTCTCATGCTCTCATGCTCTCATGCTCTCATGCTCCCATGCTCCCATGCTCCCATGCTCTCATGCTCTCATGCTCTCATGCTCTTATGCTCTCATGCTCTCATGCTCTCATGCTCTCATGCTCTCATGCTTTCATGCTCTCATGCTCCCATGCTCTCATGCTCTCATGCTCGCATGCTCCCATGCTCTCATGCTCTCATTCATGCTCTCATGCTCTCATGCTCTCATGCTCTCATGCTCTCATGCTCTCATGCTCTCATGCTCTCATGCTCTCATGCTCTCATGCTCCCATGCTCTCATGCTCCCATGCTCCCATGCTCCCATGCTCTCATGCTCTCATGCTCTCATGCTCTTATGCTCTCATGCTCTCATGCTCTCATGCTCTCATGCTCTCATGCTCTCATGCTCTCATGCTCTCATGCTCTCATGCTCCCATGCTCTCATGCTCTCATGCTCGCATGCTCCCATGCCTCTCATGCTCTCTTCATGCTCTCATGCTCTCATGCTCTCATGCTCTCATGCTCTCATGCTCTCATGCTCTCATGCTCTCATGCTCTCATGCTCTCATGCTCTCATGCTCTCACGCTCTCATGCTCTCATGCTCTCATGCTCTCATGCTCTCATGCTCCCATGCTCCCATGCTCCCATGCTCTCATGCTCTCATGCTCTCATGCTCTTATGCTCTCATGCTCTCATGCTCTCATGCTCGCATGCTCTCATGCTCTCATGCTCTCATGCTCTCATGCTCTCATGCTCTCATGCTCTCATGCTCTCATGCTCTCATGCTCTCATGCTCTCATGCTCTCATGCTCTCATGCTCTCATGCTCTCATGCTCTCATGCTCTCATGCTCTCATGCTCTCATGCTCTCATGCTCTCATGCTCTCATGCTCTCATGCTCTTATGCTCTCATGCTCTCATGCTCTCATGCTCTCATGCTCTCATGCTCTCACGCTCTCATGCTCTCATGCTCTCATGCTCTCATGCTCTCATGCTCCCATGCTCCCATGCTCCCATGCTCTCATGCTCTCATGCTCTCATGCTCTTATGCTCTCATGCTCTCATGCTCTCATGCTCTCATGCTCTCATGCTCTCATGCTCTCATGCTCTCATGCTCTTATGCTCTCATGCTCTCATGCTCTCATGCTCTCATGCTCTCATGCTCTCATGCTCTCATGCTCTCATGCTCTCATGCTCTCATGCTCTTATGCTCTTATGCTCTCATGCTCTCATGCTCTCATGCTCTCATGCTCTCATGCTCTCATGCTCCCATGCTCCCATGCTCCCATGCTCTCATGCTCTTATGCTCTCATGCTCTCATGCTCTCATGCTCTCATGCTCTCATGCTCTCATGCTCTCATGCTCTCATGCTCCCATGCTCTCATGCTCTCATGCTCGCATGCTCCCATGCTCTCATGCTCTCATTCATGCTCTCATGCTCTCATGCTCTCATGCTCTCATGCTCTCATGCTCTCATGCTCTCATGCTCTCATGCTCTCATGCTCTCATGCTCTCATGCTCTCATGCTCTCATGCTCTCATGCTCTCATGCTCTCATGCTCTCATGCTCTCATGCTCTCATGCTCTCATGCTCCCATGCTCTCATGCTCTCATGCTCCCATGCTTCATGCTCTCATGCTCTCTCATCTTGCTCTCATGCTCTCATGCTCTCATGCTCTCATGCTCTCATGCTCTCATGCTCTCATGCTCTCATGCTCTCATGCTCTCATGCTCTCATGCTCTCATGCTCTCATGCTCTATGCTCTTATGCTCTCATGCTCTCATGCTCTCATGCTCTCATGCTCTCATGCTCTCATGCTCCCATGCTCCCATGCTCCCATGCTCTCATGCTCTTATGCTCTCATGCTCTCATGCTCTCATGCTCTCATGCTCTCATGCTCTCATGCTCTCATGCTCTCATGCTTCATGCTCCCATGCTCTCATGCTCTCATGCTCGCATGCTCCCATGCTATCATGCTCTCATTCATGCTCTCATGCTTCATGCTCTCATGCTCTCATGCTCTCATGCTCTCATGCTCTCATGCTCTCATGCTCTCATGCTCTCATGCTCTCATGCTCTCATGCTCTCATGCTCTCATGCTCTCATGCTCTCATGCTCTCATGCTCTCATGCTCTTATGCTCTCATGCTCTCATGCTCTCATGCTCTCATGCTCTCATGCTCTCATGCTCTCATGCTCTCATGCTCTCATGCTCTCATGCTCTCATGCTCTCATGCTCTCATGCTCTCATGCTCCATGCTCTCATGCTCTCATGCTCGCATGCTCCCATGCTCTCATGCTCATTCATGCTCTCATGCTTCATGCTCTCATGCTCTCATGCTCTCATGCTCTCTGCTCTCATGCTCTCATGCTCTCATGCTCTCATGCTCTCATGCTCTCATGCTCTCATGCTCTCATGCTCTCATGCTCTCATGCTCTCATGCTCTCATGCTCTCATGTCTCATGCTCTCATGCTCTCATGCTCTCATGCTCTCATGCTCTCATGCTCCCATGCTCTCATGCTCTCATGCTCTCATGCTCTCATGCTCTCGTGCTCCCATGCTCTCATGCTCTCATGCTCTCATGCTCTCATGCTCTCATGCTCTCATGCTCTCATGTCTTTATGCTCTCATGCTCTCATGCTCTCATGCTCTCATGCTCTCATGCTTCATGCTCTCATGCTCTCATGCTCTCATGCTCTGCTCTCATGCTCCCATGCTCTCATGCTCTCATGCTCTCATGCTCTCATGCTCTTCATGCTCTCATGCTCCCATGCTCTCATGCTCTCATGCTTCATGCTCTCATGCTCTCGTGCTCCATGCTTATGCTCTCATGCTCTCATGCTCTCATGCTCTCATGCTCTCATGCTCTCATGCTCTCATGCTCTCATGCTCTCATGCTCTCATGCTCCATGCTCTCATGCTCTCATGCTCGCATGCTCCCATGCTCTCATGCTCTCATTCATGCTCTCATGCTCTCATGCTCTCATGCTCTCATGCTCTCATGCTCTCATGCTCTCATGCTCTCATGCTCTCATGCTCTCATGCTCCATGCTCTCATGCTCTCATCTCTCATGCTCTCATGCTCTCATGCTCTCTGCTTATGCTCTCATGCTCTCATGCTCTCTGCTCATGCTTCATGCTCTCATGCTCTCATGCTCTCATGCTCTCATGCTCTCATGCTCTCATGCTCTCATGCTCTCATGCTTCATGCTCCATGCTCTCATGCTCTCATGCTCGCATGCTCCATGCTCTCATGCTCTCATTCATGCTTCATGCTGCTCATGCTCTCATGCTCTCATGCTCTCATGCTCTCATGCTCTCATGCTCTCATGCTCTCATGCTCTCATGCTCTCATGCTCTCATGCTCTTATGCTCTCATGCTTCTCATGCTCTCATGCTCTTCATGCTCTCATGCTCTCACGCTCTCATGCTCTCATGCTCTCATGGCTCTCATGCTCTCATGCTCCCATGCTCCCATGCTCCCATGCTCTCATGCTCTCATGCTCTCATGCTCTTATGCTCTCATGCTCTCATGCTCTCATGCTCTCATGCTCTCATGCTCTCATGCTCTCATGCTCTCATGCTGCTTATGCTCTCATGCTCTCATGCTCTCATGCTCTCATGCTCTCATGCTCTCATGCTCTCATGCTCTTCATGCTCTCATTGCTCTCATGCTCTTATGCTCTTATGCTCTCATGCTCTCATGCTCTCATGCTCTCATGCTCTCATGCTCTCATGCTCCCCATGCTCCCCATGCTCCCCATGCTCTCATGCTCTTATGCTCTCATGCTCTCATGCTCTCATGCTCTCATGCTCTCATGCTCTCCATGCTCTCATTGCCTCATGTCCATGGCTCGCTCCATGCTCTCAATGCTCTCATGCTCGCCATGCTCCCATGCTCTCATCTCATTGCTCTCCATGCTCTCATGCTCTCATGCTCTCATGCTCCTTCATGCTCTCATGCTCTCATGCTCTTCATGCTCTCATGCTCTCATGCTCTCATGCTCTCATGCTCTCATGCTCTCATGCCTCTGCTCTCATGCTCTCATGCTCTCATGCTCTCATGCTCTCATGCTCTCCCATGCTCTCATGCTCTCATGCTCCCATGCTCTCATGCTCTCATGCTCTCATGCTCTCATGCTCTCATGCTCTCATGCTCCTCATGCTCTCATGCTGCTCCATGCTCTCATGCTCTCCATGCTCTCATGCTCTCATGCTCTCATTGCTCTCATGCTCTCATGCTCTCATGCTCTCATGCTCTCATGCTCTCATGCTCTCATGCTCTCATGCTCTCATGCTCTCATGCTCTCATGCTTTGCTCATGCTCTCATGCTCCATGCTCTCATGCTCCCATGCTCTCATGCTCCATGCTCCATGCTCCCTTCATGCCTCTCCATGCTCTCATGCTCTCATGCTCTCATGCTCTCATGCTCTCATGCTCTCATGCTCTCATGCTCTCATGCTCCTGCCCATGCTCTCATGCTCTCATGCTCGCATGCTCCCATGCTCTCATGCTCTCATTCATGCTCTCATGCTCTCATGCTCTCATGCTCTCATGCTCTCATGCTCTCATGCTCTCATGCTCTCATGCTCTCATGCTCTCATGCTCTCATGCTCTCATGCTCTCATGCTCTCATGCTCTCATGCTCTCATGCTCTCATGGCTCTCATGCTCTCATGCTCTCATGCTCTCATGCTCTCATGCTCTCATGCTCTCATGCTCTCATGCTCTCATGCTCTCATGCTCTCATGCTCTCATGCTCTCATGCTCTCATGCCTCTGCTCTCATGCTCTCATGCTCTCATGCTCTCATGCTCTCATGCTCTCATGCTCCCATGCTCTCATGCTCTCATGTCATGCTCTCATGCTCTCATGCTCTCATGCTCTCATGCTCTCATGCTCTCATGCTCTCATGCTCTCATGCTCTCATGCTCTCATGCTCTCATGCTCTCATGCTCTCATGCTCTCATGCTCTCATGCTCTCATGCTCTCATGCTCTCATGCTCTCATGCTCTCATGCTCTCATGCTCTCATGCTCTCATGCTCTCATGCTCTCATGCTCTCATGCTCTATGCCCATGCTCTCATGCTCTCATGCTCTCATGCTCTCATGCTCTCGTGCTCCCATGCTCTCATGCTCTCATGCTCTCATGCTCTCATGCTCTCATGCTCTCATGCTCTCATGCTCTTATGCTCTCATGCTCTCATGCTCTCATGCTCTCATGCTCTCATGCTCTCATGCTCTCATGCTCTCATGCTCTCATGCTCTCATGCTCTCATGCTCTCATGCTTCCCCCATGCTCTCATCTCTCATGCTCTCATGCTCTCATGCTCTCATGCTCTCATGCTCCCATGCTCTCATGCTCTCATGCTCTCATGCTCTCATGCTCTCGTGCTCCCATGCTCTTATGCTCTCATGCTCTCATGCTCTCATGCTCTCATGCTCTCATGCTCTCCATGCTCTCATGCTCTCATGCTCTCATGCTCTCATGCTCCCATGCTCTCATGCTCTCATGCTCGCATGCTCCCATGCTCTCATGCTCTCATTCATGCTCTCATGCTCTCATGCTCTCATGCTCTCATGCTCTCATGCTCTCATGCTCTCATGCTCTCATGCTCTCATGCTCTCATGCTCTCATGCTCTCATGCTCTCATGCCTCT
Organism: Closterium sp. NIES-67; assembly: GCA_027943415.1. NCBI lineage: Eukaryota > Viridiplantae > Streptophyta > Zygnematophyceae > Desmidiales > Closteriaceae > Closterium > Closterium sp. NIES-67. The sequence goes on from BQMB01001801.1 coordinate 28,111, forward strand.
CTCCATGCTCTCATGCTCTCATGCTCTCATGCTCTCATGCTCTCATGCTCTCATGCTCTCATGCTCTCATGCTCTCATGCTCTCATGCTCTCATGCTCTCATGCTCTCATGCTCTCATGCTCTCATGCTCTCATGCTCTCATGCTCTCATGCTCTCATGCTCCCATGCTCTCATGCTCTCATGCTCCCATGCTCTCATGCTCTCATGCTCTCATGCTCTCATGCTCTCATGCTCTCATGCTCTCATGCTCTCCATGCTCTCATGCTCTCATGCTCTCATGCTCTCATGCTCTCATGCTCTCATGCTCTCATGCTCTCATGCTTCTCATGCTCTCATGCTCTCATGCTCTCATGCTCTCATGCTCTCATGCTCTCATTGCTCTCATGCTCTCATGCTCTCATGCTTCTCATGCTCTCATGCTCTCATGCTCTCATGCTCCTTCATGCTCTCATGCTCTCATGCTCTCATGCTCTCGTGCTCCATGCTCTCATGCTCTCATGCTCTCATGCTCTCATGCTCTCATGCTCTCATGCTCTCATGCTCTTATGCTCTCATGCTCTCATGCTCTCATGCTCTCATGCTCTCATGCTCATGCTCTCATGCTCTCATGCTCTCATGTCATGCTTCATGCTCTCATGCTCTCATGCTCCCATGCTCTCATGCTCCTCATGCTCTCATGCTCTCATGCTCTCATGCTCTCTCATGCTCTCATGCTCTCATGCTCTCATGCTCTCGTGCTCCCATGCTCTCATGCTCTCATGCTCTCATGCTCCCATGCTCTCATGCTCTCATGCTCTCACGCTCCCATGCTCTCATGCTCTCATGCTCTCATGCTCTCATGCTCCCATGCACGTCACCTGCTTGCCATCGCATCGCCTCACACCACCATATCATTTGCCCTGCCCGCCTCCTGCCCTGCCCGTCTGCCCGCCTGCCCACCTGCCCGGCTGCCTTCCTGCCTGCTCGCCCGCTTGCCTGCCCGCCCGCCTGCCTGCCTTCCCGCCTGCATGCCTGCCTGCCCACCCGCCCGCCGCCTGCAGGTGAAGCGGCTTGGTTCCCCCCCGAGTGCGCGGGCGGGCTTCTCTTTGGCGGTGCACCGCAGCCGAGCCATCCTCGTCGGGGGCGTCGTGGACACAGAGGAGAAAGGTGCACTGCCGTACCGACTCTTCTCGTCGCCACGCACTTCTGATCCACCAAACCCTCCTCCTCTCACTTTCTTGTCCCTTCCTAACCTGCTGCCACTCCTCTTCTGCTGCACTGCTCTGTCAACCAGTGCAAGCTGGTGTCCCTTTTGCCCAGTTCTGAGAAGCTGACCCAGTACGTCCCGTGTGTGCGTGGCACCGCAGTGACTCTCATGCGCTCACTGCACGCACTGCCCTTACCCCTCCCCCTGCCCCCTTCCCCCGGGTGCAGGTGGCGATGTGCTGCGCAGCATCTTCTTGGACGACATGTTTGCCTTTCAGATGGACGCCAGGCGCTGGTTCCCGCTGCTGCTGCGCTCACAGCAGCAGGCCAAGGCCGCAGGCAGGAAGGCGGAGGTGAGAGCCCTGCAGGAGAGCAGTATCACAGTCCCTTTCACCTCCTTTCCCCCTTCACCCCTCCTCCCCCCTTCACCCCTCCTCCCCTCTTTGCCCCTCCTCCCCTCTTTGCCCCTCCTCCCCTCTTTGCCCCTCCTCCCCTCTTTGCCCCTCCTCCCCTCTTCACCCCTCCTCCCCTCTTTGCCCCTCCTCCCCTCTTTGCCCCTCCTCCCCTCTTTGCCCCTCCTCCCCTCTTTGCCCCTCCTCCCCTCTTTGCCCCTCCTCCCCTCTTTGCCCCTCCTCCCCTCTTTGCCCCTCCTCCCCTCTTTGCCCCTCCTCCCCTCTTTGCCCCTCCTCCCCTCTTTGCCCCTCCTCCCCTCTTTGCCCCTCCTCCCCTCTTTGCCCCTCCTCCCCTCTTTGCCCTCCTCCCCTCTTTGCCCCTCCTCCCCTCTTTGCCCCTCCTCCCCTCTTTGCCCCTCCTCCCCTCTTTGCCCCTCCTCCCCTCTTTGCCCCTCCTCCCCTCTTTGCCCCTCCTCCCCTCTTTGCCCCTCCTCCCCTCTTTGCCCCTCCTCCCCTCTTTGCCCCTCCTCCCCTCTTTGCCCCTCCTCCCCTCTTTGCCCCTCCTCCCACTTTTTTGTCCCTCCTTTCGTGTTTCCCTCCCGCTCTTTTTTCCCTCCACCCCTTTTTTCCCTCCATCCCGTTTCTTCCTCCTCCCCCTTTGGTCAGCTGACTGCAGGCGGTGAAGTGACCAGGGGGGCGAAGAGCACCGCACTGGCAGATGGGGAAGATGAGGAGGAGAGTGACGAGGAGACGGAGGGGAGGAAGAGCATGCAGCCAGGCAACGAGGCGGATAGTGAGGAGGAGGAGGAGGAGGAGGTGAGTGGGAGGAAGAAGCAGAGATTGAAGCGCAAGGAGAGGAAGGGGGCCAAGTCTAGAGCAGCAGCAGCTGCAGCAGCAGCGGGGGTGGGGATGGAATGGGAGGGTGGCGAGGAGGAGTGGGGGGAGGGGAGGATGAGGTGCGGGATGGCAGTGGTGGGGGGGGAAGAGGCGAGCAGGAGAGGGAGGGCGAGGATGCGGAGGGCAGTTCTGGGGGAGATGCAATGCTGGGATTGGAGCGAGGGGCGGGCGGCAGTGAGTGCGAGGCGGGTGCGAGCGATGCGAGCAGGCAGGGGGCGGTGGAGGAAGGTGGGAGGGGCGGAGTGGATGGGCAGGCGGCAGCGGGGAGCGGAAGGGACGAGGGCGCTGGCGAGGTGGAGGGCGGCGTGCAGAGGATGAGGCTGGAGAGCGGCGAGCTGGAGGGGGGCGAGGGCGAGGGCAGGCGGGAGAAGGCAGGGGGCAGCGAGGCACGGGGCGGGGATGTGGCAGGGGGAATCAGCGAGGCAGCAGGGGAAGGGGGCGGCAAGGAGGAGGGCGGGAAGGGGGAGCGCGTGGAGGGGCCGTGTGGGCGCATGAACGCGGGGCTGGCGGTGGGCGGCAACACGCTGTACCTGTGGGGGGGGGTGCGGGAGGTGGGCGACCGGGAAGTCACTCTGGACGACCTCTTCTCCCTCAACCTCTCAAAGCTCGACACGTGGACCTGCATCCACAAGGTGTGTGCATCCACAAGGTGCGTGCTGGCACAGGGTGCGTGGCAGCACAGGGTGCGTGGCAGCACAGGGTGCGTGGCAGCACAGGGTGCGTGGCAGCAACGCCCCAAGCTTAATGGGCACTGGGACATGGCTTCTCACAGGTATGTGTTCTCTTGTTGGGGCTGCCAGTGGGCAGCACCTCGTCTTTTCACTGCAGCCGCATTTCACATGCCTCGCGATGCACACGCTTGGTTGTATTGCCTATAGTGGCGCACACCATGTGTACTTTTGCCGTCCATGTGTGCGTGCTTGAGACAAGTGCAGGGGTCTGAGAGCACGTGGGTGGAGGAGGAGGAGGAGGAGGACGATGAGAGTGGTGAGGAGGGCAGTGGGGGGGAGGACGACGAAGATGAGGATGAGGATGAGAATGAGTCGAGCGACGATGACGCTTCAGCAAAGGTGTGTCCTGGTTCGTCTGTTGCCACCAAGGTTCCTCTGCACTGTCACTACCATCCTCCGAATGAATGACTTTGCTGTTACCACCCACGGCACCCCATGCTTTACAGCATGCGCCTGCATGTCAACACAACATAGTGTGCGCTGCCCTCCAAACACCTCCCACCCGCCAGGGCACGGGCAGCGCCCCCACGGCCTCGGAGCTGGCAGCGGCGGTCCTCAGGGGCGAGGGCCCTGCGGGCGGCAAGCGCCAGCTGTCACGCAAGGAGAGGCGGGCGGAGATTGACCGGATCCGAGCGGATCTGGGGCTAGCAGACACCGAGAGGACGCCAGCTGTGAGTAGTCAGCTGCCTGAATCCTTCCACCCCACACTTGACTCCTTCCGCCCCACACTTGACTCCTTCCTTCCCACACTTGACTCCTTCCACCCCACACTTGCTGCAGTCGAACGCGTCGCCTTGTCTGTTGCCGAGCGTGCCCCCTCACCACTTCCTGCCCCCCCCCCCCGCCTTGCCTGTGCTGCGTGCGTGGCAGCCCGGCGAGTCGCTGAGAGACTTCTTTGCTCGCACGGGCGATCACTGGCAGCGTGAGGCCTACCAGCACACACAGCGCACTGGCAAGGTGCGTGATGGCGTGATGCAGGCGCGTGATGGTGTGCCCCATGTGTGTGATGGTGTGCCCCATGTGCGTGATGGTGTGCCCCATGTGTGTGATGATGTGCCCCATGTGTGTGATGGTGTGCCACATGTGTGTGATGGTGTGCCCCATGTGTGTGATGGTGTGCCACATGTGTGTGATGGTGTGCCCCATGTGTGTGATGGTGTGCCACATGTGTGCGATGGTGTGCCACATGTGTGTGATGGTGTGCCACATGTGTGTGATGGTGTGCCCCATGTGTGTGATGGTGTGCCACATGTGTGTGATGGTGTGCCACATGTGTGTGATGGTGTGCCACATGTGTGTGATGGTGTGCCCCATGTGTGTGATGGTGTGCCACATGTGTGTGATGGTGTGCCACATGTGTGTGATGGTGTGCCACATGTGTGTGATGGTGTGCCACATGTGTGTGATGGCGTGCCACATGTGTGTGATGGTGTGCCACATGTGTGTGATGGTGTGCCCCATGTGTGTGATGGTGTGCCCCATGTGTGTGATGGCGTGCCACATGTGTCTGATGGTGTGCCACATGTGTGTGATGGTCTTTGGTAGCTCTCTGTCAGGGGAGTGTGATGATGGGGCTGGTGGGGTGGGTGATGGCATCCCAAAGGGCATCCATCGAGTGGGGTGTGGCGATCATCAGCCAAGTCTGTACATGTGTGCCACATGCACTGCACGGCAGTGCCGTTTGGTGCGCCTGCTCAAACAAGGAGCAGAGTGAGTGCCTGTGAGGCGCGCCGGCTCATGCAGGAACTTGCGAGCAGCAGTTTAGTATGGCATGGGCGTATGCCAGAGCTGTCATGCTGCTGCTCGCCTTGCTCCCCCCTTTCCCCTGGCTGCTGCCTCGCGCCCCCAGGAGCTGCGAAAGGATGGCTTTGACCTCTGCGAGGCGCGCTACCGCGACCTGCTGCCCGTGCTTACTGAGGTCAGTGCCTCATCCTCATGTGTCGCCATTCCGGTAACTTAGCTCCACACCATTGCAAGTTCCACCTTTTGATGCTTATGCAATTTCTCTCCTCTCTGCGGCCATCCTTTTTGAACCCTTCCAGCTGGAGAAGCTTGAGGCTGAGCAGAAAGCTGAGGAGGAGGCAGAAGCAGCTGTCAACAAGGGCAAGGGGAAGAAGGACAAGGGCAGGCCAGCGTCACGTAGATAGCATGCCTAGCATGAGGCATTGCATCGATACATCACAGCTAGACAAATACCATCCATTAAAATCCAACAGCAAATGCTGATTTGCGAAAAGGAGGGTTAACGCCAAAAATGCCACGCCTCATCTCATCTCAACGAGAACATGGTTCCAGGGAATGCGAGGGCAGCCGATAACCCAACATGCGTACCACGCCAAACATATATTGTTATGTTTGTATAGACTGTATAGGTTTGTGTCATAGAGGGTACAGCTTCTAGGTTATATTACCTTGTACTCTCCAATTCTAGTTCATTCTCTCATTCTAACATGGTATCATGAGTAGGTTAGGTCCATCTAGCCCGCCCGCGCTTCCGCCCTAGGCCCTAGCCCCCCTCGTGCCCGTTCCTAGCCGGCCCCTTGCGCCCCTAGCGCCGTCGCGCCCTTCCTAGCCGCCCCCCCCCCCCCACCCCCCGCGCCGTCGCGCCCGTCCTAGCCGGGCCCCGTAGCCGTCGCGCCTGTTCCTAGCCGGCCCCTGAGCCGTCGCGCCCGTCCTAGCCGTCCCCTCGCGCTGTCGCGCCCGTTCCTAGCCGGCCCTTGCGCCCGTTCCTAGCCGGCCCGCGCGCCCGTTCTAGCCGGCCCCTTGCGCCCGTTTCTAGCTGGCCCCTCGCGCCCGCTCTAGCCGGCCCTGTGCGCCCGTTCCTAGTCGGCCCCCGCGCCCGTCCTTCTCATCCGCCGGCCCGCCGCCGACCCAAGCGTCCATTGTGTAACTGCGCGCCATACCGCACCGCACTGCACCGCCCCTCACCCCTCGGTAACGCACTGCACCGCACAGCACCGCACTGCACCGCACAACACCGCACAGTACCGCATTGCCCCGTACAGTACCGCACTGCACCGCACTGCACCGCTCCGCACTGCACTGCACCGCTGCTGCATTGATCCTGATGGCGGACTCCGTGCTCCGCTTCGACGCAGAGGGTCAGCCGCTCGAGTTTGACACGTGGTTGGTCGACCTCTGCCGCCATCTTACTGGTCAGCGCAGGATGGCCACTCCCTGGCGGTCCACCTTGATGGTACGCTTCCCTGTCCTGACCCCCTTGCTGCCCTGCCCGCTGACCCCTCGTCCGCTGACCGTGAGTCCGCTGCAGCTGCTGCCCTTGCCCGCTCAGTCTGGTTGTCGCATGACGCCGTAGCACAGCTTGCGATCAGTCATGCCCTCCCCCTGTCTGAGCGCCCTTGCTTTCGGTCGGTTACGACTGCGCAAGAGTTCCTAGATGCTGTTGTAAAGCGATGTTCCACCCCGCTCGCTGCCTCTGTAGATCGCCTGATCCTGCCCATGCTCTTTCCTGACCTTGCGTCTTTCCCCACTGTCGCTGACCTAGCCGCTCACCTACGCACGATAGATGCGACTTGGCGCTCTGCCTGCACTGAGACCTAGCTTAGAGCCTTTCAGCCGCCCCTCTGCTCTACCCTCTACTTGCTTGCCACCGCCTCCCTGACCGTCTTGCTACTGCCCGTGACCGCTTCCTTAGCATCCACCCCGGTGGCCTCACCCTCACTGACTTTGTCGACACCCTGTCTGCCATAGAGGACCCATCAGCGCACTATCGCCCAGACCAGCGGTACTGTGCCGGTCCCTATCTTTCAGGGTTGTGCCCTCGCTCAGTGCACCTTCTCCGACAGTTCTGCTTCTGTGGCCGAGTCTGCAGCTACAGCGTAGATCCGTTCTGGGAAGGGCCGCAGCTTTAAGGCTGGGCGCGGCGGTGGGGGTGGTGGTGGAGTCGGGTTGCCTAGTGGTAGCGCTGACGAGGGGACCCTGACAGGTGCAGCCGAGCAGCTGCCTCAGCAGCCGCAGGTGTCGCAGCCGGACACGCACCAGCCGCAGCTGTAGCCCTCGCACCCCCAGCAGCAGCCGCAGCAGCAGCAGCGGGCAGGTGGTCTCCCGCTCGGGTGGCCTGGCGCTGGTGGTGGCGCTGGACGTGGTGGTCGTGCGCGTGGTGGGCTGTCGGGTGGTGGTTCGGGTGACGGGCGCTGCCAGTACCTGCTTCAGAGCGGTCCTCGCCGTGGCTTTGTTTGCGGTAAGATCGGTCACACATCCGTTCGTTGTTTCCGTCGCCTGGACGACCTGTTTCGTCAGCGCTTCGGCCCGTCGCCCGACCTCCCCGACTGGCACAGCTTGCTTCGCCGTAGCGTCCAGATTTTTTTATATGGACATGGATGAGATTGTAGCTGCCTTGCATGTGATGTATGCTGAAGACTCTAGTATGACTGTTTCTTATTACCCCTTGTGCCTAGTGTAGGCGTGTCTAGTCGTGTCTCCCCTGCTGCGTCAGGCGTAGGATCCCCTGTTTTGTTTAGCCTTGGTTCTTCTGTCGCTGCTCCAACTCCAGACGTCACTCCCACACTCTCCTTCACCTTGGACTCTGGCGCTTCTCGGTGTTTCTTTCGCGACTCCACTACGCTGACACCGCTTCATGCTCCTGTTGTAGTTTCCCTTGCGGCCCCTCCTCCGGCCCGGTAGTCGCCCGCAGTTCCACCACCCTTCCCTGTCCGGCGGTTCCTTCGGGCTCTCTTATAAGCCTGCACATCCCCTCGTTCTCCAGGAACCTAGTGGGTGTTGGCTGCCTCCAGACCTTGGCGTCACCATTACGTTCCCTGGTCACGAGCGGTACGCTGTCTGTATCGAGGCCGCCACTGGTGCTCCCCTCACCACGTTCCCCCGTGACCCGGTGTCTGGACTGTTCACACTGGACACCGCGACCCCCCCAGTTGGGATGTCTTCTCAGGTGTCTGCGTCTACCCAGGTTGCTGCTGCCTACTCCTGTCGATCGCTCACTCACCCGACACTACTGTGGCACCATCGTCTAGGTCACACTGCCCTCCTGCGTCTGCGTGATATGTCACAGCACGGTCTAGTCCTAGTCTCCCAGGGTAGTTCCCCAAGTTGCCCTCCTCCCCAGCACCACCGTGCACGCCCTGTGTCGAGGGCCGGCTCCGCTGTGCCCCTCACTCCTCCTCGTTCCCCCCTACCACCGCACCGCTACAGACCCTGTACATGGACGTCTGGGGCCCCGCCCCCGTCCATGGACCGCGTCGAGAGCGTTACTTCCTAGTGCTTGTCGACGACTACACCCGCTACACCACCGTCTTTCCCCTTGAGCGGAAGGCCGACGTGCTTGACGTTCTCATCCCGTGGCTTGTCTCTGCGCGTGTCTACCGCGGTCTCCCTGTCTTGCGTCTCCACTCTGACCGTGGCGGCGAGTTTGCCTCCGGCGTTCTTGGTCGCTTCTGTCGTGCGGAGGGCATCACCCAGACGTTCACCTTGCCGAACTCCCCGCAGCAGAATGGGGTCGCGGAGCAACGCATCGGTTTGGTCATGGAGGTGGCTCGTACCTCCATGAGCCATGCGGTGCACCCCATTTTCTGTGGCCGTTCGCCGTTCGCTACGCCGCTCACCAGCTTCAACCTGTGGCCGCACCCCCAGCAGCCGCAGGTTTCGCCGACCCTCCTCTGGACCAGGTCTCTTGGTGACGCGTCTGCGTTCCACGTCTGGGGTTGCCTTGCTCACGTTTGTGCCTCAGGCACGAACAAGCTCACTGCCCGCACCCTCCCCTGTGTCTTCCTCGGTTTCCCCCTAGACTCGTCCGACTGGCACTTCTACCACCCGCAGTCTCACCGGTTCTTTCACTCCCGCGACGTCACATTTGACGAGTCCGTCTCCTTCTACCGCTGCTTCCCCCACCGAGGTCCCCAGCTACTCCCCCCCTCTTCCTGGTCCCCCCTTCCCCGGTGGCCCCTGCCCCTCCCCTCCCCTCCCCGTCCTGCACCGTCTGGTGTGTCCCACGTCACCCCCCTCACGTCGGTTGTCCCGGTCGAGGAGTCTGCTGACTCTGGTGGTCCTGGGGCACAATCCTCGCCGCCTGTCCCTCCCCAGGTGTCTCCTCCTCCGCCGCCTCCACAGACGCCGTCGCCACCGCTGTCGCAGCTGCCGTCACCGCCGCCGACGCCGACGTCTTGCAGCCGCTGTCGCCGCAGCCATCGCAGCAGCAGTTTGTTGACTCTGGGGGTGCTGGCGTTGGGGTGGGTACGGGCCTTGGGGGTGGTACCGCTGCTCGAGGGGCTTCGGGCTCTGGGGGTGTTCCTTCTGGGGGTGCAGGAGTGGAGTTTTCCGGAGGTAGCCGTGGAGCAGCTTGCGTCCCCGTTGTCGGTGTTGTGCCACCGCAGCCGCAGTCACCGCCGGTGTCAGCCTTCGCCTGCTCGGCCTTCGTCTCCTGACCTGCGTCTTTTCCTCTCCTACCGTCCCCTCCTCATGTCTACGGCCCTGTGCTCCCTCCCCCGGAATCGTCTCCGGCTCATCTTCCCCCTCGTTCCCCTCCTGTGTCTCCTCCTCTGTCTCCTGACCCGACGCCTCCGTCTCACGTCTGGTCTTGCCGTCCCTCCCGTGCTCGCCCTGTCTCCCCTTGTCCCGGCACTCTCACCCTATGTTGCTTCGTTCCACGCGTCTCTCCTCCCCTCCTGCCGTCGCCTCTCCGTCCTCCCTTGTTGTTGCGCCTCCCCCTCTGTCTGATTACCTTCGTGCCACTCGTCCTCTTATTCCTCGGGTCCTTGCCTCTCTCGTTAACGACCCGTCTGTTCCGGTTTCGCGTCTTGACGCTCTTGTCGCTGCGGTCGCTGACTTCGCCTCTACCCGCCGCCGTGATTACGCCACCGCTCTGGTCTCTGACCCTGCCTGTCCTTCGTCTGTCGGGGGTGCTCCTGCCCTCAGCAATGACGTCCTGGAGGACCGCCCGTACGAGCTTGCTTTCCTGTCCGAGGCTGCTCCCCATCTCTGTTCCATGCTGCTAGTCCCTGAGGGTGACCCAGACGCTTTCGACATCTCGACCCCTTGCATTTACGCTGAGGCGGTCTCGGGACCTTGGGCCTCTCAATGGATAGCTGCCATGGAGCAGGAGATGGCATCTTGGAGATCCATCGGCACCTACGTCGACGCAGTTCCCCCACCAGGGGTGAATATAGTCGATGGCCGCTGACTCTTCAAGGTGAAGCGCCCTCCCGGAGAGCCGCCTGTGTTCAAGGCGCGCTACGTGGCTAGATGCTTCAGTCAGCGTGCGGGGGTGGACTTCTTTTAGACTTTCGCTCTGACCCCGAATTTGACTACTCTTCGGGTGCTGCTACACGTAGCAGCTCAGCGTGACTACGAGCTTCACTCCCTCGACTTCTCCACTGCGTTTCTTCAGGGCAGTCTACACGAGCAGGTCTACCTGCGCCGCCCTCAGGGTTTCACGGGTACCTTCCCTCCTAGGACCCAGTGGCTCCTGCGGCGCCCCGTCTACAGCCTGCGGCAGCCTCCCCGTAAGTGGCACGACACGTTGCGTGCTACCCTTGCTGACCTGTAGTTCTTTCCGTCCTCTACAGACCCCTCGCTCTTCGTTCGTGCTGGCCAGACTCCGTTCTACATCCTTGTTTACGTAGACGACATGGTCTTCGCCACAACAGACAGGGACGCACTGGCCTCGGTAAAGGCAGAGCTGCTGAAGAGACACACCTGCACGGACCTTGGAGATTTGCGCTCGTACCTTGGCTTGCAGATCTCCAGGGACAGAGCAGCGCGCACCATGACCCTCACTCAGTCACACTTGGTGCGTCATGTCCTTCAAAGGTTCGGCCTTCAGTTCTCCTCTACACAGCCCACCCCTCTGTCTGTAGACCACAGGCTCTCTGCTCCAGTTCCTGAGGAGTCAGTAGAGCCCAGTGGCCCTTACGCAGAGCTGGTGGGTTGCCTCATATACCTGATGACTTGCATTCGCCCAGATCTCGCATACCCTCTCAGCATCTTGGCTCGCTTTGTGGCCACAGACAGACACCAACCTCAGCACTGGTCTGCCGCTAAGAGGGTTTTGCGTTATCTTGCAAGTACATCGGGCATGGGGTAAGTGCTAGGAGGGCGCATGCCTGTGGTCCTTACTGGGCACACAGACGCTTCGTGGGCAGACGACGCCGAGACCCTTAGGTCCTCTGAGGGCTACTGCTTTAGCCTTGGTTCTTCCTGCTTCGTGAGCTACAGCAGCGCCGCCAGGCTTGCGTAGTACACTTGGCCTCCGGTGCCAACACAGCTGATATCTTTACGAAGGCGCTTGCGCCTAAAGATTATCAGTGGCACTGTGTACAGCTAGGTCTTGTTCGTGTATCCTCTCACTTGCTAGGGCCTTGACTGTGTACAGACCTTTTATATATTCTATTCTGACTGGCCTTGTGGCCTCTTCCAGTGGCTGGACTAGTAGTGCCGCCCTGGTTTTGCTTTTGGCTTGTGTTTGTACTCGTTTGACTGGTCTTTAGACCCTTGCCTCAGAGGTCGGACTAGTAGTGCCACCCTGAGCTGCTCGTTCTCTCGTTAGGAACTGCTCCTAGACAGTCTAGGGGATGTGTCAAACATATATTGTTATGTTTGTGTAGATTGTATAGGATTGTGTCTTAGAGGGTACAGCTTCTAGGTGATATTACCTTGTACTCTCCCATTCTAGTTCATTCTCTCTTTCTAACATACCACTCATGGTAGGAAGCAGGGCCTCAGATTTCAGGCAAATTTCCCTGATTCAGGGTTTTTTCAGAGGTTTTTTTGGTACCAACCCTGATGGTCTAGGATTTTTTTTTTACACAACCCTGAAATTTCAGGGCTTTTTTTTTAGTGAACTCTGTTTGTACAGCGTTGCTATTGTAGAGGTCCCTGTATCATCTGCCTAATGGGCAGCTACCCCGAATCCTGTAACAGCGTGATTTGGGGTCCGGCCATAATGACCGTATGTTTCCCCTGCTCTATGTGTGCTGGGGGTTGTGTGAGGGCACTTGGCCCTTAGCCAATTTTAGGGCTAGTGTGTGCTGGGGGAATTGTGAGGGGAATTTTTTACCCTTCGCCACATTCAGGGCCCAATGTGTGCCTTGCGGCTTTGTGAGGGCGAGATTTCCTCCCGCCCCTGCAATTTTGCTCTGCTATCCGATTGGGTTGTTCGGCTAAATATGATTGGCTGAGGCTGTCAACTTATACATATTATCTATGTAGAAGTTATAGGCTAGACTGAGGTATGCTTCTAGTGAGTACAACCAACTAGTATTTGTTCTAGGTTTCCACCTCTAGTAATCATTCGTTTCTACGTTAACATGGTATCACGCTTAGGTTAGTCACGCCCTCCCTGTGTCTGAGCGCTCGCGTTTTGCTACTGTTGAAACGGCCAAAGCTTATTTAGACGCCGTTATTGCTCGCTATTCCACCCCTGCCTCCGCTTCTGCTGGCCGCTTGCTCTTTCCGATGCTGTTCCCAGACCTGGCTGCCTTCCCTACTGTCGCAGACTTTGCCACTCATTTGCGTGCCCTAGAGACTCGCTATCGCACTGCCAGCACTGCTGCCCAGCTCACTGCGCTCCCCCCTCCTTTCTGCATGACGCTCTATTTTATCGCTATGCGCCTGCCAGACCGCCTCGCTAGTGCTCGCGACCACTTTCTTAGCCAGCACCCGGGTGACCTCACCCTGACCGCCTTTGTCGACACCCTCACTGAGATCGAGACTCGCCAGCGCACTATCGCTCAGTCGAGCGGTGCGCCGGCAGTCTCTATCTTTCACGGCTGTGCCCCATCCCAGTGCACGTTCACTGACGTTTCGGCTGCGGTCGCCACGGCGACCCCTCTTACCGAGACGGCTGCTGCTGTCCACCCGCAGCAGCGCTCGCGTCGCGGTGGCCGTGGCCGCCAGGGAGGTAGGGGTGGTGACGCAGGTGGTAGTGGTCGTGGTGGTGGTGACGGTAGTCCGCCTGAGGGGACTACCACCGGTGGGCAGGAGCAGCAGCCCCAGCAGCAGGACCAGCCCCAGCCGCAGCCGCCGTCCCAGCAGCACCCGCCGCAGCCGTGGGCTCGTCTCCCGCCTGGTTGGCCCGGCACCTCCGGAGGCGGTGGCCGTGGTGGCGGCCCGCGCAGCTTGGCGTCTACCAGCGGCTCCAGTGCTGTGACCTGCCAGTACCAGCTTCAGACCGGGCCTCTCCGCGGCACTCTGTGCCGCCGCCCGCACCCGACCGCCCGCTGTTTCCGCCGCCTCGACGATCTTTTTCGTCGTCGCTTTGGCCCGGCCCCGGACCTCCCTGACTGGCACAGCCTGCTCCGCCAGGGCGTGCCGATCTTTGAGTTAGACATGGATCAGATAGGTGCTGCTTTGCATGCTTTGTATGCTGACGCTTCTAGTGTTGCTGGATCTTACTACCCTGTGTACTCTAGTTTAGGTGTTTCACCCTTGTGTAGCTTAGCTTCCCCTGCTGCGACAGGCGTAGGACTGCCTAGGTTGCCTAGTCTAGTCGCTGCACCGGCTCCGTCCCCGGCCTCCGCCACTGCGTCGCTGTCCTTCACTCTCGACTCTGGTGCTTCTGCCTGCTTCTTCCGCGACCGTTCCACGCTCACGCCGCTTGCTGCACCTGCTGTTGTCTCTCTCGCTGACCCCTCTGCGGGTCCGGTCGTCGCGCGCAGTTCTACGTCCCTTCCCTGTCCGGCAGTTCCCTCGGGCTCCCTTACTGGCCTCCACGTTCCCTCGTTCTCCAGGAACCTGGTTGGTGTCGGCTGTCTCCAGGACCTCGGCGTCACCACCACGTTCCCCGGGCACGAGCGGTTCGCTGTCTGTTCTGAGGCTGTCTCAGGTTCCCCCCTTGCGACGTTCCCCCGGGACCCGGTGTCCGGTCTGTTTACCCTACACACCGCTTCCCCCCCGGTTGGTGCGTCCTCCCAGGTCGCTGCAGCTTGCTCGTGTCGGTCCCTCACTCACCCCTCCCTTCTCTGGCACCACCGCTTAGGTCACCCTGCTCTCCCGCGTCTGCGTCACATGTCCCAGCACGGTCTTGTCTTAGGTCTCCCCGCGTCGCTCCCTGCCCTTCCTCCCTCGACTGCGCCACCGTGCACGCCTTGCGTCGAGGGTCGGCTCCGCCGTGCTCCTCACTCCTCCTCGCTGCGTCCTGCTACTGCCCCCCTTCAGACCCTGCACTTGGACGTTTGGGGCCCTGCCCCCGTCCCCGGACCGCGCGGTGAGCGCTACTTCCTTGTGCTCGTCGACGACTACACGCGCTACACCACGGTGTTTCCCCTGGAGCGGAAGGCCGACGTGCCCGACGTTCTTCTCCCGTGGGTTGTGGCTGCGCGTCTCCACCGCGGTCTCCCCGTGTTGTGTCTCCACTCCGACCGTGGCGGCGAGTTCGCCTCTGGTCGGCTTGGACAGTTCTGTCGTGCGGAGGGCATCACCCAGTCGTACACGTTGCCGGACTCGCCACAGCAGAATGGGGTTGCTGAGCGCCGCATCGGCTTGGTCATGGAGGTCGCCCGTACCTCCATGATCCATGCCGATGCCCCCCATTTTCTGTGGCCGTTCGCTGTTCGCTACGCGGCTCACCAGCTTAACCTGTGGCCACGCTCCCAGCGGCCGCAGGTTTCGCCGACCCTCCTTTGGACCGGGTCCCCCGGTGACGCGTCTGCGTTCCACGTCTGGGGCTGCCTTGCTCACGTTCGTGCCTCTGGCACGGACAAGCTCACTGCCCGCACTGTCCCCTGTGTCTTCCTCGGTTTCCCCCTGGACTCGTCTGACTGGCTTTTCTACCACCCGCCGTCTCACCGCTTCCTCCACTCTCGTGACGTCACCTTTGACGAGTCCGTCTCCTTCTACCGCCGCTTCCCTCACCGAGGTCTCCCAGTTGCCCCCCCCTTTTCCTTGCTCCCTCTCCCCCGGTAGCCCCTGCCCCTCTCCCGCCTCGTCCTGCCCCGTCTGGTGTCTCCCACGTCACTCCCCTCCCGTCGGTTGTCCCCGTTGAGGAGTCTGCTGACTCTGGTGGTACCCCCGGTCCGTCCTTGCCGCGTCCCCCTTCCCCGGTGCCTCCGCCCCCACTGTCGCAGTCGCCGACCCCGCTGCCGCCGCCGTCGCCGTCGCCGCCGCAGCCGTCGCCGCTGTCGTCGCCGCGCCGCCGCGTCCTGCCGCTGTCGCCGCCGCCGCAGCCGTTGCCGCCACTGCCGCCGCTGCTCTCGGCCCCTGGGGGTGCTGGTGTGGAGGAGGGTGTTCGTCCTGCGGCTTCTGGGGGTGCCGCTGGTGTTGGAGGGGGTTCTCGCTCTGGGGTGTTGGTTCTGGGGGTGCTGCTGTTGAGTGTTCTGCCGACGGTCGTTCTGCCTCTGCTGGTCCGAGAGTTCCGGCCCAGCCGTCGTCGCCGCCGCAGCAGCCGTCGCCGCCGGTTTCCGCTCTCCGCCTGCTCGGCCTTCCCTCCCCGGACCGCGCGCCGGTGTCTCCCCCACCGCCTCCTGACCTCCTGTCTACGGTCCTGTGTTCCCGCCGCCAGACTCGTCTCCGGCCCGTCTTCCTCCTCGTTCCCCTCCTGTGTCTCCTCCGCTGTCCCCTGACCCTACCCCTCCGTCTCACGTTTGGGCTCGCCGTCCCTCCCGTGCTCGTCCCGTCTCTCCTGTCCTGCCCACCCACCCTATGTTGCTCCGTTCCCACTCGTCTCGTCCTCCCCTCCTCCCGTCCCCTCCTCCCTCGTCCCTTGCTGTTGCACCTCCTCCGTTCTCTGACTACCTCCGTGCTGCTCGTCCCCTTGTCCCTCGGGTCCTTGCCTCTCTTGTTACCGACCCTGCTGTTCCTGTCTCGCGCCTTGACGCGCTTGTCGCTGCTGTCGCTGACTTCGCTTCTACCCGCCGCCTTGACTACGCTACCGCTCTGGTCTCTGACCCTGCCCGTCCTCTGTCCGTCGGGGGTGCTCCTGCCCTTGGCAGTGACGTCCTAGAGGACAGGCAGTACGAGCTGGCTTTCCTTTCCGAGGCTGCTCCCCATCTCTGCTCCATGCTGTTAGTCCCTGAGGGTGACCCAGACGCCTTCGACATCCCGACCCCTCGCACCTACGCTGAGGCCACCTCGGGACCTTGGGCCTCTCAGTGGATAGCTGCCATGGAGCAGGAGATGGCATCTTGGAGATCCACCGGCACTTACGTCGACGCAGTTCCCCCGCCTGGGGTGAACGTAGTCGATGGTCGGTGGCTCTTCAAGGTGAAGCGCCCCCCTGGAGAGCCGCCTGTCTTCAAGGCGCGCTACGTGGCCAGAGGTTTCAGTCAGCGCGAGGGGGTTGACTTCTTCCAGACCTTCGCCCCGACCCCGAAGATGACCACTCTTCGGGCGCTGCTACACGTAGCAGCACAGCGTGACTACGAGCTTCACTCCCTCGACTTCTCTACTGCCTTTCTTCAGGGCAGCCTACACGAGCAGGTCTACCTGCGCCGACCACAGGGCTTCACTGGTACCTTCCCTCCTGGGACCCAGTGGCTTCTCAGGCGCCCGGTCTACGGCCTGCGTCAGGCTCCCCGCGAGTGGCACGACACGCTACGTGCCACGTTAGCAGACCTGCAGTTCTTTCCGTCCTCTGCTGACCCTTCACTGTTTGTGCGTTCCGGCCAGACTCCGTTCTACATCCTTGTCTACGTAGACGACCTGGTCTTCGCTACTCCTGACAGGG
>BQMB01001802.1:0-31783 GCA_027943415.1 Closterium sp. NIES-67
CTCTTGCAGGGTGGCGCACCATGCTAGTGGTGCCTGAGCTAGTACGGGAGATTCATGTGCTTAAAGCCACTCTTGATCTGCGACAGGTGAGATGTTTCGTATTGATCCCTGCTCTCTGCCCTCAGCCCTCTGCCCTTGCTCTCTGCTCTCTGCTCTCCGATCTCTGCTCTCCGATCTCTGCTCTCCGCTCTCTGCTCTCCGCTCTCTTCTGCTACCCTCTGCCATCTGCTCTTTGCTCCTGCCCTCTGCTCTCTGCCCTCTGCTCTCTGCTCTCTGCTCTCTGCTCTCTGCTCTCTGCTCTCTGCTCTCTGCCCTCTGCCCTCTGCTCTCTGCTCACTGCCCTGTGCTCACTGCCCTCTGCTCACTGCCCTCGAGCACACACACACAATGCACAGCGGCAGCCTCCTTTCCTCATGCGGGCCCCACAGTTGACGGTGCCACAGCAAGCGCTTGGACATGGAAGGCCACAGATTTCACACACATGCTTTTTGTTTGGTCGTCCTCGTTGATAATCCCCCCTCTTCCTTTGTTGCCCATTCCTCACAAAGCCCGCTGCAACCACTGCAATTGGATCCAATTGCATCTTTCTGCCCCTTGTGCCCGCTGCCCGCCTCGCCCACACCTATCCGGCTGTCCTCCCATGTTGGCGACCTTTTGAGAGCAGGCCTTTCATCACCTGCGGCATCAAATTGAATCCCCGGATGGCGCCATGCAACGACTCGGCTGATTTTTCAGTCAACTCAAAAATCACCCACACGTCTCCGGCTGTCCCCCCGTGTTGGCAACTTTTTGAGAGCAGGCGTTTCATCACCTGCGGCATCAGATTGACTCCCTGGATGACGCCATACAACGACTCAGCTGGGCCATCAGGTGACATGCCTTGCTGCGCCATGCCATGCCATGCCATGCGGTGCCGTGCCATGCCGTGACGTGCCGTGCCGTGATTTTACTGTTGGATGGACACTCATTATGCCACTCCATGCCATACATCGCCACTGCATGCCATACATCGCCACTCCATGCCATACATCGCCACTCCATGCCATACATCGCCACTCCATGCCATACATGGCCACTCCATGCCATACATCGCCACTCCATGCCATACATCGCCACTCCATGCCATACATGGCCACTCCATGCCATACATCGCCACTCCATGCCATACATCGCCACTCCATGCCATACATCGCTACTCCATGCCGTCATGAACCTGCCCATGCCATACGGTGAGAGTCTGTCATGGCATCTGACCCAAGCCGCACGTGCTGTCTGTCTCACCGCACGTTGCTTGTCAACTGATGCGCTGCTCGCACCTCTCGCACCTCTCGCACGGTCACACCTTGGCTGTGGAGCGCCTGCTGTGCAGGTTTGAGAGGATGGACGAGAGGACGAGGGAGCAAGCGGAGCAGGAAATGGCGTCCCTGCAGGTGGGTGTAGTCGTGGGCGTGGGGCCATTATGGGCGTGGGGCCACCAGGGTGTACTGCATGGGATGTGTGAAGAGAGTGGAATCTTGCAGCGAAGTCACTGTGGATGTTCCCTGGCTTGTATGGCTGGCAAAGTGGTCGGCCGGGTGCATCATCATCAGATGGGCTCACAGGCTGCAAATCCTCTCTTGGTGTGTTGGTTTGTGAAGGTGTTTGAAGGTGTGTGAAGGTATGTGAAGGTGTGATTGTCTCTGGAGTTGTACGAGCTGTGAAGCAACTTACCTCTGGCGTTCACCTTTCACATTATGCCCTTTCTGTCCGCATGCACGTGTATGTGTCTCCCTTCCCCTCCATACACAGGCTCAGAGGGAGGCAGCAGGGGTACAGCGGCGTGACACCATGCAGAAATGGCACCAACAAGTGAGCACCGCATTGCGCCGACCTCCTCGTTCTCCCCACACCCCCCGTCACCCCATGCCCCTCATGCCCGACGCACCCTCCACCCCAACCCCCACCATCCCTTTTCTCCCTGCCCGCTTCTGGTTCCCATCCTCTCAAGGGCACCCCTCCCACTTCCTACCAGTTGGCATCAGCTGCTCCCTCACTGCTGTCCGCCGCTTGCCGCCTTTGCATTCCGGCCATCTCTTTTTTAGGTTCCCACTGCTTTGTTTCCCCTTGACGCCCTCCTCAATGAAGTCCTCTTGTTGCTGACCTCTGCAATGCTTGCTGTGCAATGCTTGCCATGCAATGCTTTCCGTGCAATGCTTGACGTGCAATGCTTGCCGTGCAATGCTTGCCATCCAATGCTTGCTTTGAAGCCCTCCTCAATGCAGTCCCCTCCCCTTGCCGCTGACCTGAGCAATGCTTGCTGTGTGCAGTTCCACCCAGTGTGGGGCCAGCTGATGAAGACGGGATATCAGAACTCGCGCTTTGCTCACCAGGTGTGCCCTTGGGCTGTCACATGTGTTATCGGTTGCTGTCCCTGCATTTTTCATCTCCTGGCATCTCTTGGATTCCTTACCTCTGCTTTTAGCTTCCCTTCTCTCTTCGCTCCTCTACATTGCGCCCCATATCTCCCTGTCAAATGTGAGGCAGGTCGAGCGTTTCGCTTGCCTGTACACCAGCCATGTCACCAATCTCGGCTACTATTCGCCGGATAAGAGTTACCGCACATGTGAAGACTTCATGCCTCATGAGCTAGACATTCTTGACATCTGACATGACTACTACACTGCTCAAGCCATCGGATGTGTGCCGTTGCTGTACAATGGAGTTGGGAGGCAAGACAGGTCAAGTGCGTGTAGCACCATGGCTGTGCCTCCAATTGGGTTCGTACAATGGTAATAAGTATGAGTGAAGTCAATGTCTCTTCATGCTTAAACGATAGGTTGAGAAAATTCCCTGAACTGGTGTATAATCAGTGTGGCCTGGGCGGCCTGTACCACAACCCAGCTGGATCTTACCGGAGATGGGATCTGTAGTGCTGACCGTCGGATAGCTTCCCATATGTACATTCCGGTGGTCCCCATTCCATCAATCTGGGAGTGATGGCGCTGGACCTAGGTCGAAAATTTTGTGCATTTCGTGCTGAATCAGATCCCAAGGGGACTCTTAGGGTGCGCAGCACTTAGGCGGCATTGACCCGCAGAAACTACCCGCCTGATTAGCAACTTTGCTAAATACCACGATCGAACTGAAATTTGCGGATTGTGCTCCGCCCTTCTCGGGGTGCCAACTCAGCCGTCGGATCTTGCTTTGAGGTGAAGATCCCGCCGCTTCCATCCATCCACACCCTTCATTCTTTACATCCCTCCACCCAGCCTCCTCTCCTCACATCACCCCTGGGGAGAGCAGCAAGCGAGCACTGAGCAAGCACCTCAGCAATCTCCCCCCATTTCTTCCCATCAGATTCATCTCTCATCTTCGAACTTTCCGTCCCTTGTACATGATTCCACGATCCATTTTCTGAGCACGAGCAGCCTTTTCTCTTTGAGAGTTGATCTGTCCAGCCCTACGCACGTCCTCTCAGATTCGTCGTTCCTGAGCCGCGCTCGCGCGTTGCTTCGACCCTATATCGTTGATTGTGAGGCTTCAGTCCCGCGGACCGTGCAGCTCAGGGCGCGTCCATCGGGTTGCTTCTTCTAGGAGGAGTTGGACGGTAGCGATTCGCGTTTGTGAAATTTTATTCCACAATCAGCCATGTTGGGGGAGATCCTTAGCGTTCAGCCGGCGGAGTTGAAATTTCCATGTGAGTATTGCCGCTACCTTTGTCTAGCCTCATGCAATGTATTGGTTTCTACGAACGGCGTGTTCGTCTGCCGTAGCCAACACTCCGCAGCCTAGAGTTAATGCTATTTTACCTACGACCAGATTAGCGATCTCGGCGTTCCTTGTGCGTACACGTGATTTCCTTTAAGTCGCGAAAGTTATTGTTAGAAGGATGTTGTGTTTCAGCTTCTGTTGGCTTCTCTACTTCTGTCTCTTGCGATCAGCGTCGTTTAACTCTGTCTAAGATCTTCGACCTCCTATACCGGGATCTAGAATAGGTAGTTGGTTTAAGTCTTTTACCGATATTTGCCTAACTTTGAAAAGCCGTGCATTCACGTTCGTCCCACCTGTGCAGTTGAGCTCCGGAAACAAGTCTCAACGTCGCTCCGCCTGGTGAATGTGACTTCGGAATATGTCGCCTTCAAGGTTCGCTGCAGTCGCAACTTCCGCCACTCCCTGCACTGCCATCGCCACTTGCTCTCATTCCCTTTCGAGGCTAAACAGAGTTTGTTGTTACCCCGTCGTGCTTTTGTTCTTGCTGATCTCCCTCCCTCACACTCTCCATCTTTCCCTCTGCCTCCCGCCTTCTTCCCGCTCTCCTCCCGTCTTCCTCCCGTCTTCCTCCTGCCATCCCTCCTCTTTTTCCGTCGTTTTCAGGTCAAGACGACATCGCCGAAGAAGTACTGCGTGAGGCCCAACACGGGACTCGTCCCCCCTCAAAGTAGCGCCGAGGTCGTCGGTACGTGTGCCGCCTTCCTAACCTTCCCTACCCTAGCTTACCCTACCCTACCCTACCCTACCCTGCCCTCTCCCGCTTGCTTCGTTCATCTTCCTGTGACTCCGTCGGCGCTGGCTCGCTGCGCTTTTTTCACCGCGTTGTTCCGCCGCGATTCACACCATGTGTTGCACTTATCGTGTTTGGTATGGCCAATGCTTCCCTGCAGGATGTCGATGTCTCTCTGTCCCCGTCTCTCTCTCTCTCTCTCTCTCTCTCTCTCTCTCTCTCTCTCTCTCTCTCTCTCTCTCTCTCTCTCTCTCTCTCTCTCTCTCTCTCTCTCTCTCTCTCACTCACTCACTCACTCTCACTCACTCTCACTCTCTCACTCACTCTCACTCTCTCACTCTCTCTCTCTCTCCGTCTCCGTCTCCGTCTCCGTCGCTGCCTCTGGCGGCGGTGCAGTGACGATGCAAGCGCAGAAGGAGATGGCAGCTGACTTGCAATGCGAGGTCAAGCTCCTCGTGCAGAGCGTGCTTAGTTTGGAGGCAGGCCCATTAAGAATCTTCCCTAATCGCCATCCTCCTCCCCCACTCTCTCCTCCGTGTCCGCAGTGACGATGCAAGCGCAGAAGGAGATGCCGGCGGACTTGCAATGCAAGGACAAGTTCCTCGTGCAGAGCGTGCTCGTGCCGGGGGGAGCTCCCAAGGAAACCACTCAAGACTTCGTACGTTTGCTGCTGCTCGCTGAAAGCTGACACACACATGTCGCGGCTTCGGCTTCGAATGCGTATCTCGTTGTCGTCTTCTTTCTGTGAATCTCACTCGCTCTGCGTTGCACTGGATCTCACTACAACGAGCCTCTTCGTTTCACGACATCTGATATCTGCGTATATTTACCCCTCTCTTGCGCGCGGATGTTACCTGTTTGAGTGCCTCGCAGTTCAATAAGGAGAACGGGCGGGAGATTCACGAGGTGAAGTTGCGGGTGATCTACGTGGCGCCACCTCAGCCGCCCTCACCCGTGGCCGAGTCAGCTGAGGAGGGTGTCATCTCACCCAGCCCCTTTCCCACCAGCACCAAGGGTCTCACGCCTGCTGATCCCGTACGTGTGATTGCGTCACTCCTATCAGGCTTTTGAGTCGACTCAAAAGCGTACGTGTGATTGCGTCACTCCTATCAGGCTCTTGAGTCGACTCAAAAGCGTACGTGTGATTGCGTCACTCCTATCAGGCTTTTGAGTCGACTCAAAAGCGTACGTGTGATTGCGTCACTCCGATCAGGCTTTTGAGTCGACTCAAAAGCGTACGTGTGATTGCGTCACTCCTATCAGGCTTTTGAGCCGACTCAAAAGCGTACGGGTGATTGCGTCACTCCTATCAGGCTATCACCCCGTTTCGTCGCTCCCGCTTTAGCCTTCTGTCGCCCACCTTACAACCATTACCATCTGTGGTGTTTCTGTATGACTCGTTGTCTCCATATCTCCCTTAGTCGTACCCTGCTGCCTCCCTCCTTCCTCGCTCCCTCCCTCTCCCTCTCTCGCTTTCTCGCAACCCTGAGGCCGCTTGTTGCGTCTCTTTCCTTACAAAGACTTGCAGCATCGTCTCAAATCAAATGTGCTCATCCCAGTACCTTGTTGTATAAACGTCTTCTCGTCCCTCTGCGTGCTCCTCTGTCTGCATGCCATGCTGCAGAGTGCAAAGGATGTGGTTGAGCTCAAAGCAAAGCTTACAGAGGTGTGTATGCGCTTCTATTGTAAATACCACAGATTCCCTCCTTACCCCGTTTCCCCCCTTCCCCCCACCACCTCCCCACCCAACCCCCCACCCAACCCCCTACCCCCACCCCCTTTCCCCTTCCCACCTTCCTCCCTTCCCTTCACCCCCATCGCCCTTCGCTGTCTCTTCCACAGTTGCCGCATCGAATCTATTCGTGCTGAATTTGCTGTACCGCGCATGCGGTTCATAGACCTTGTTTCCTGTCATATGATGTGCGTGCCAGGCCAAGTCCGCTCTTGCCCAAGCCACGGACGATCGCAACAATGCCGTGCGGGAGGTGCAACGCCTCAAGGTCCGTGCTCCTTGCTCCTTGCTCCTTGCTTCCTGCTCATCTCATCTGTGCTTGCTCTAAGGACTTTTTGTGCTTGTTCCGCTGACGGCAAGGCATGCAACAACAAGATGCAAATCAGGAAGGAGTCAGGAGGAGGGTGTTGCACAGCTGCGCGCTGTTGCCTCTAGTTGTCCAAGGCTTTGAACCAGTGGGGGAGAGGGGTCAACGCTGTACAATCGGATTAATGCAAGCATTAAGTAGGTATCTGATCCGTACCACTTGTTTGTGTATCTCCCTCCTGTCCATCCTCTCTCATCCTGCACCTGTTCCAGAGCACCTTGTCCGGTCAGGGCCAGGGGAAGCAGGGCGGAGGCGGCTTCTCCTTTGTGACTCTCCTCGTGGTGGCCCTTATCTTCTTCCTCGTTGGTTTCCTCGGAGCCAAGGGCCTGCTGCCTCTGCCTGGCGGCTCCTCCCCTGCTGGTGCAGCTGGCGAGCTATGAGCTGGTGGCTGGGCCTTGGGATCTCCGTGGGTGTACCAGACAAGAGGTGTAACCATGCAAGCAACATTGTCATGCCGTGGGGTGTGTAACAGACCACCATGGCCGAAATAGAACTGTTGCAAATGTTACTTGTGTTATGTATGGGGCGTTACGGAGGCATGATTCAAGGGCTTGCGAGCTACTAGTGGGGGTTAGGTTCGTGTAGTGATGTGAGTGACAGAGGTACTGCTAGTACTTAGCCTTTTAGGCTTGTTTTGGGGGAGTTGCCTATCTATACAAACTGCCTAGTCTTTCAACGATAAGCATGTTTCTAAGTCGACGAACCCTGAGTTTAACTACGTGTAGTGGTATCGGACCATTCCCAAACGGGTTTTTAACTATCCATCCACCTCCATGCCAGCACACCGGGGCTGCAACCTCAGTCGCGAAGTCGCTAAGTAGCTTTCTCCCTCATGCTCGCTCGCGCTTCCACCGTCTTACCTCCTCTCCGCCGATCTCTCCCATGCTATCCCCGCCCCGCCGCCATGGACTTACTTAGCCACTCGCGTCTATACCGCACCATCCATGCGCCCTCACTCATGCCCCCCTCGCGGCATTCTCAGAACCCTGCAACCTCGAGCACGCCGGTAGCGATGGATCGACCTTCGGCGCTGCGTTCGGCGCTCTCTCATGGGACTGCTTCTGGCGTTTGCGCGGGTCAGCGTGTAGGGCTCCTGCCACGTCAGCCGCATGTCACCGCTGCAAGAGCCGCCAGGCAGCGGCAGCTCGGTGCGCAGCATATCGCGCTGGGGGGTTTGCGCTTGGCGGAACGGATCCGCGCGCCACATGCTTGCGCGTACTCCAGTCGTATAGGCGCCTTCCCACGGGCTGTGCCTGCAGGCGGGGTTGCGCGCGCCCAGGTACCTGGCGCGGAAGACGCAGACTCCGCCTTGGCGGATGAAGCGGAACTAGCGGATGTTGGCGCGGACCCGGGGGAAGGCGGGCGTAGGCGGAACGGTCAGCGCAAGCCGCGGGGGGGGGCGGGGGCAGGACTCTGGCAAGAGGGGGAGGCGGTTCAGTGGGTGCGCGCGGTGCAGGCGCGGGGGGGCGAGAGCGGGGAAGGTACCAGTGGCGGAGATCGGAGTGCGGGGACGCGGCGACCGCGGAAGGGGGAGGAGCTGGAGCTGATGTGCGATAGCCTTGCGTTCAAAGTGAGCCGCCTCTGATTCCGCTGATTCCGCTGATTCCGCTGATTCCGCTGATTCCGCTGATTCCGCTGATTCCGCTGATTCCTCTGATTCCTCTGATTCCTCTTATCACGCCCTTCAAATTCTCTCAAACCCTCTCTGAAACTTCCGAGCACGTCTACTAACCTCTTTACATCGCCTCTGTAGCTTTTAGAATCCTATGCCCTACTAATTTGCGCCCACACTACTCTCGTATAAACCCCTGTTGATCTGCTACATCCCAAAACCTTAAACCTCAAACCCCTCCCCGTACGACCTTGCCGTCGGAAACAGGGTTTAGGCGTGTGCCGCGTGCCCGAGAGCGGCTTCGTGGTGCTGTGCGAGCGCGCGCTGCCGGGGGAACGGCTGGTGGCGAGAATAGTCAAAGCCAAGCGGCAGTATGCAGAGGTGAGGTGATGCTGTGATGCTGTGATGCTGTGATGCTGCGATGCTGTGATGCTGTGATGCTATGATGCTGTGATGATGTGATGATGTGATGCTGTGATGCTGTGATGCTGTGATGCTGTGATGATGTGATGCTGTGATGCTGTGATGCTGCGATGCTGTGATGATGTGATGCTGTGATGCTGTGATGCTGTGATGCTGTGATGATGTGATGCTGTTATGCTGTGATGCTGTGATGCTGTGATGCTGTGATGCTGCGATGCTGTGATGCTGTGATGCTATGATGCTGTGATGATGTGATGATGTGATGCTGTGATGCTGTGATGCTGTGATGCTGTGATGATGTGATGCTGTGATGCTGTGATGCTGCGATGCTGTGATGATGTGATGCTGTGATGCTGTGATGCTGTGATGCTGTGATGATGTGATGCTGTGATGCTGTGATGCTGTGATGATGTGATGATGTGATGCTTTTTATTAGTTACAAGGTCTCGTAATCTACGTGCTCACACACTCACATGCTTTTTTGCCCTTCGCTCCTACTTTCCCAAGCTCCACTTCCCGGACTTCCCCACTTCCCTTTCTTCCTCCATTCTTGAGGCGCCTCAAAAATCCCCCATTCACCCCATTCACCCCATTCACCCCATTCACCCCATTCACCCCATTCACCCCATTCACCCCATTCACCCCATTCACCCCATTCACCCCATTCACCCCATTCACCGCTAAGTTGGAATATAAGCGTATCGCGTTTTATACGAAAGCGTTTATACGAGAGCGTTATATATGCAATACGCTTAGGAGGAGGGGGTCGGGTACGCACAGAATACGGTGGCCCGGGCAGGGAACTTTTTTTTCCGGGCAGGTGGAAGTACGGGTTGCCTCAGCAGATGGGGGAGAGGGTGATGCTGCAGGGCTGGAAGTCATGGTGGCGCGCAAGCTACGGTAGAAAGGGAACTGCGAGAATGAGTATCGAATGTTGAAATGGCAGTAATTTATGCTAGGAGAGCTGACTCTGTTTGAGGCCAACTCGTCTCAAGGAGGAGTTGGGAAGGATTGGGAAGTGACGATGTGGAGAGGGGTGGACCGAGGTTCGAAGGGGGGGTTGGCGGGGTTCGAAATTTGAACTCGAAGTTGAGTCCACGCGATGTGCGAAGGCGCGAATCCTTTTCGCCAAGTCAGAAAATGTTGGAAATTATTGGGTTTTTTTTCTCGGTCAGCCCATGCGTATTTCGGCGTATCTAGACCAAAAAGGCAGCGTACGTATTTTCTATGCGTTTAAACGCGATACGCAATCAAAAGTGAGCGTTTTTTCCAACTTAGATTCACCGTCTTGCCACATCTCTTTCCTTCCCTCCTTC
Organism: Closterium sp. NIES-67; assembly: GCA_027943415.1. Classification (NCBI taxonomy): domain Eukaryota; kingdom Viridiplantae; phylum Streptophyta; class Zygnematophyceae; order Desmidiales; family Closteriaceae; genus Closterium; species Closterium sp. NIES-67. The sequence continues at coordinate 9,931 of BQMB01001802.1, forward strand.
CCCCTGCTCTCCCCTCCGCCACCCCCCCCCCCCCCCGCCCTTCCCCCCCTTGCTCCCTCCCCCACAGGCATACAAAGTCCGCGTGCTCTCCCCCCACCACCACGCTACCACCCCCCGCTGCCAGCACTTCGGGCACTGCGGGGGCTGCCGACTGCAGAACCTGGAGTACGAGGCACAGCTGCGGATCAAACAGGAGCAGGTGAGGGTTTGTTGAGGGGGGTGGGGAGCGTCTTGATTGAACCCGTGGATTTGGATGGAACCCAAAGGCACTGCGGGGGCTGCCGGCTGCAGAACCTGGAGTACGCGGCCCAGCTGCGGACCAAACTGAGCTGGTGAGGGTTCATTGAGGGGCGTGGGGGGGGGGGTTTGGGGGGGGAGAGGGGGGGGGGGGGGTTCTCTTGAGCCCAAGGGTTTGGAACCTGAGGCCACTGTGGGGGCTGCCGGCTGCAGAACTTGGAGTACGCGGTGCAGCTGCGGATCAAACAGGAGCAGGTGAGGGTTTTTCAAACAGTGTGCAGGAGCTGCAGGGATCCATCCATGTGTGTGTGGCTCCACCTGGACAGTTGCTTGAAGCGTTGTTAGTTACCAGCCTTGCTCATGGTAATATGGAATTGCTCTATTCTCCATCCTTCCTCATGTGTTCGTGTGTGCTTGTGTGTGCTTGTGTGTGTGTGCGTGTGGCTGGATACATGCATGCATGTGCATGCGTGCATATGTCTACTACCAGGTAGCCGAGCTCATGGTTCGCACTGGCAAGTTCACCCTAGCGCCGCCATCCCCTGTAGCTCCAACCACTGCACCAGCTGCAGCAGCAGCACAAGGCCAAGCAGCAGCAGCAGCAGCGGCGGCGGCAGAAGTAGGCCTGAGAATAGGGGAGGGAACGGATGACGAGGTGGGAGGCAATGCGGAGGACGCGGAGTCAAGGCAGGAGTTAAAACAGCAGCAGCAGCAGCAGCAGCAGCAGCAGGCAGATCTTCCCGTTGAACTGAGAGACATCATTGGATGTGCCGAGTCATACCACTACCGCAACAAGGCAAGATGCTGCCCCCTGACTTTCTCACCCTTGCTCCCCTTCTCCCCTCCCCCATCCAACTCTCTTCCCCCTCCTCTCGCTCCTGTTCTCCTCTCTCTTGATCTCCTTTCTGACTTTCACTGTCCCTCACACTCGCCCACTGACTCCCTACCACGCTCACCCGTTCACCCGCCCCTTTCCACCTTCTCCCTCCCGTTCCCTCTCCCTTAACCCTTCTTCCACACCGTCGTGCACACTCTCACTCTCACTCGCTCTCTCTCTCGCTCTCCCCCCTTTTTCCTTCAGATGGAATTCTCTTTCAACAGTCGTGTCTGGCTGCCCCCTTCCGACATGCCCGCGAAGCAAGCACCAGCAGCAGCGGCAGCACCAGCAGCAACAGCAGCAGCAGAAGCATCACCAGCGCAGGCAGCAGCAGCAGAGGCTGCTTATGGAGAAAGCGGGAGTGAGAGCGAGGGGGAGGGAGCGAGAGACGAGCAGGAGGATCCGAGGAAAAGGGAAGGGGGGGGAGAGGGGGAAGGGGGGGGAGAGGGGGGAGAGGGGGGAGAGGGGGGAGAGGGGGGAGAGGGGGAAAGGGGGAGCGAGCCAAGAGAACAGGTGCAGCAGCAGCAGCAGCAGAAGAAGAAGGGAAGGGGTGGCAGGGGCCAGAACGTGACTCCGAATCCGGGGGGCTTTGCGCTGGGGTTGCATGCTCCCAGGCGGTTCGACAAGGTGCTGCCTATTGAGGAATGTCACCTGCAGCACCCCATTGCCAACGAGGTTTGTCTGCTCACCTTTAGTCGACTCACAAGCAGACTCAGGCATACACTTGCACTGGGGTTGCATTCGCCCAGGCGGTTGGACAAGGTGCTGCTCCGGTTAGAGTGCCACAGGCAGCACCCCATCTCCAATGAGGTCAGTCAGTCAGGCAGGCAGTCAGTCAGTCAGTCAGTCAGTCAGTCAGTCAGTCAGTCAGTCAGTCAGTCAGTCAGTCAGTCAGTCAGTCAGTCAGTCAGTCAGTCAGTCAGTCAGTCAGTCAGTCAGTCCAGTCAGTCAGTCAGTCAGTCAGTCAGTCAGTCAGTCAGTCAGTCAGTCAGTCAGTCAGTCAGTCAGTCAGTCAGTCAGTCAGTCAGTCAGTCAGTCAGTCAGTCAGTCAGTCAGTCAGTCAGTCAGTCAGTCAGTCAGTCAGTCAGTCAGTCAGTCAGTCAGTCAGTCAGTCAGTCAGTCAGTCAGTCAGTCAGTCAGGCAGTCAGTCAGTCAGTCCGTCATTCAGCAGTCAGTCAGTCAGCCAGTCAGTCAGTCAGTCAGTCGGTCGGTCGGTCGGTCGGTCAGTCAGTCAGTCAGGCAGTCAGGCAGGCAGTCAGTCAGTCAGTCGGTCGGTCAGTCAGTCAGTCAGTCAGTCAGTCAGTCAGTCAGTCAGTCAGTCAGTCAGTCAGTCAGTCAGTCGGTCGGTCGGTCGGTCAGTCAGTCAGTCAGTCAGGCAGTCAGTCAGGCAGTCAGTCAGTCAGTCAGTCAGTCGGTCAGTCGGTCAGTCAGTCAGTCAGTCAGTCAGTCCACGTGCCCTCTGCCCATCATAGAGGATGCTTCAAGGGCTATCTATCTGTTTTGTCTGTGTTTCGTTGCTGGCTGGACGGGTTATGAAGCCATTTCATACAGAAACAGCAATATCTGTCTCTTCTTGACACAGCCCTTTCACGCTGCCCATCTTGTCTTCTCGACATCCTTTCTGCTAAGGTCGGCTTTCCTCCTCATTGGGCAATGGGCATCCCTCCAACCCCCCTTGAACATCCTTCCACTGTGTGTGGCAGATCCTGGCTCATGTGCGTGAGTGGAGTGAGCAGCACCAGCACGTGCTGCCGCCGTACGACCCCATCACACACGAGGGCGTGCTGCGACACCTCGCCATCCGCAAGGGCCGGTGTGTGTGTGTGTGTGTGCCTGGATGCATGTGCACATGAGTGCATGTGCGCATGTGCGCATGTGTGCATGTGTGCATGTGTGTATGTGCGTATGTGCGTATGTGCGCATGTGTGCATGTGTGCATGTGCGCATGTGTGCATGTGCGCATGTGCGCATGCGTGCATGTGCGCGTGTGTGCATGTGTGCATGTGCGCATGTGTGCATGTGTGCATGTGTGCATGTGCGCATGTGTGCAAGTGCGCATGTGTGCATGTGTGCATGTGTGCATGTGTATGTGTATTTGCCGGTGTGCACATGCGACCCCATCACACATGAGGGCGTGCTGCCACACCTCGCCATCCGCAAGGGCCGGTGAGTGCCAGCAACTGTGTGGGTGGGCGTACACGCGTATGTGCGCATGGGTGCGCATGGTGCTTTGATTGCCTTGGGTGGTTCGTGCACCAACCCTCGCTAATCTGCCATGCGTGCATCTTGGTCTGTGTGTCTGGCCCCAGCGATGAGTTGACCGGCAGGAAAGAGTTCATGGCGGTGCTGGTCGCAAGGACCGACTGCCCTGACCTGCTGCAACATCCCTCCCCTGCCTCCCATGCACGCATCTTTGTCTACGTGTCTGCCCCCCAAGCGATGAGTCTACCGGCAGTATAGAGTGTTATCTGTCTGTTTATCTGTTCCTCAGTGCCGGTCTGCTTTTGAGTCGACTCAGTTGCCTCAGGCTTATCTGTGCCTCAGTGCCGGTCATCTCATACCTGCCACTCAGTAGCTCATTGAGGTGCTGGTCACAAAGGCTGTCCCTATGTCACAAAGACTGACTGCCCTCCCATTTGTCTCTGTGGTGGTGCATGCTTGGTAAGTTGGTAATTGAGAATTCTCAAGAAACAAATTTGTCCTTTATTGTGGTGCGTGTGTGGGTGTGTTTTTTAGTCGACTCAAAAATCGACTCATTACAGGGTGTGTGTGTGGGTGTGTGTGTGGGTGTGCGAGTGGGTGTGTGTGTGGGTGTGTGTGTGTGTGTGGGTGTGTGTGTGGGTGTGTGTGTGGGTGTGTGTGCAGGTGTGTGTGTGGGTGTGTGTGTGGGTGTGTGTGTGGGTGTATGTGTGGATGTGTGTGTGGGTGTGTGGGTGGGTGGGTGTGTGTGTGTGTGTGTGGGTGTGTGGGTGGGTGGGTGTGTGTGTGTGTGTGTGGGTGTGTGTGTGGGTGTGTGTGTGGGTGTGTGTGTGGGTGTGTGATCCTATGCTCGCCCAGGGATGAGTTGACCGGCAGGGAGGAGTTCGTGGTGGTGCTGGTCACCAAGACCGACTGCCCCCTCATGTGTCCCTCCCTGTCGCCCAATCCGTACGTGCATGTGTGCGTGAGTGCGTGCGCGCGTGCGTGTGTGCGTGAGTGCGTGCGCACGCGTGTGTGTGTGTGTGATTGCGTGCGCACGTGCGTGCGTGCGTGAGTGCGAGCGCGCGTGTGTGTGTGCGTGAGTGCGTGCGCGCGTGCGTGTGTGCGTGAGTGCGTGCGCGCGTGCGTGTGTGCGTGAGTGCGAGCGCGCGTGCGTGTGTGCGTGAGTGCGTGCGTGCGTGCGTGCGTGTGTGCGTGAGTGCGTGCGCCGTGCGTGTGTGTGTGTGTGTGTGTGTGAGTGTGTGCCCGTGTGCGTGTGTTCGAGAGTGTGTGTGTGCGTGAGTGCGTGCGTGCGTGCGTGTGTGCGTGAGTGCGTGCGCCGTGCGTGTGTGTGTGTGTGTGAGTGTGTGCCCGTGTGCGTGTGTTCGAGAGTGTGTGTGTGCGTGAGCGCGTGCGTGTCCCTGTCTGTCCCTAGGGATGAGTTGACCGGCAGGGAAGAGTTCATGGTGGTGCTGGTCACCAAGACCGACTGCCCTGACCTGCTGCAGCCTCTTGTTGAACAACTCGCCCTTGCCTTCCCTCAGATGGTACGCTCCCTCAACGACAGTACAGACTTCTTCGAGTCACCGCACCGGACACACAAGACTGCACAACACTGCAGATCACCGCACAACACCTCACAGCACCACCCCTGCCTCCCTGTCAATTTTCAAATTATTTTTTTCCCTGGAAACTGTCCAATTGTTGCACTCCTCCCTCCTACTCCTCCCCTCTCGTCTCTCTCATCCCGACTTCCCTCTCCTGCCCTCCTTTGGGTCGACTCAGAAGCAGCAGCAGCGTCTTCCCTCTCATGCCCTCACCATACCCACCCCCCACCCTCCCCCACCCCCCCTGCAGGTCAGCTTCATAATGACAGTAGGTGATTTTTGAGTCGACTCAAAAATCACCTAATGACAGTCAACCCCTCCTTAGCGGACGCCACCTACTTTTCAGTCGAATGAAAAAAAGCCCCCCCCCCACCCTCCCCCCCCCATCCCACGCTGCAGGTCAGTTTCATAATGACAGTGAACCCCTCCTTAGCGGACGCCACCCCGCCTTCCCCTCCTTCTCCTCCCTCCCCAACCCTACCTACCTCCCCCCTCACCCCCCATACAGGTCAGCTTCATAATGACGGTGAACCCCTCCTTAGCGGACGCTACCCCCCCTAATGCCCTGGAGCGGCTGCTGCATGGGCGGAGGGTGATCAGCGACTCGCTGCGCTCGCTGCACTTTGACATCTCCGCCGCTTCCTTCTTCCAGACCAACTCAAGCCAGGCGAGTAGCTCCACTTACCAGGCTTGAGGAGTCCATTTTTGAGGCGCCTCAAAAATCAACTCAAGCCAGGCGAGTAGCTCCACTTACCAGGTAAGTTGCGAGAGTAGCTTCCATGGAATTCTTCCAAATATCCATGGTAAAGTGGAGCTTCCATGGAATTCTTCCAAATATCCATGGTAAAGTGGAGCTTCCATGGAATTCTTCCAAATATCCATGGTAAAGTTGAGCTTCCATGGTAGCGAGATGACTTTTGAGTCGACTCTCAAAAGTGGAGCTTCCATGGTAGCTCCAAAGCCGACCTCCCTGTTTCACCCACTCCCTCCCTCCTCTCCCTCCCCTCCCTCCTCTCCCCCCTCTCCCGCCTCTCCCTCTTGTCCCGCCTCTCCCTCCTCTCCCTCCTCTCCCTCCTCTTTCTCCGCCATCCCTCACAGGCAGAACTTCTCTACAAGTTGGTGGAGCGGGCATGCGCACTGAGGGGCGACGGCAGCGAGCTGCTCTTTGAGTCAGACTCAAAAGTCGTCTCCTCTCCCCCGTCTCTATACCTGGCAGGCCGAGGTGCTGTACAAGTTGGTGGAGCAGGCATGTGCGCTGAGGGGCGATGGCAGCGAGCTGCTCTTGGACCTGTTCTGTGGCACCGGCACTATCGGCCTCTCCATGGCATCCAAGTGAGACATGCCGCACCATTGGCCTATCCACACATACGCACACCGCTGTGCTTCTCCACTGTGCAAGGCTCAATCCTTGCGCAAGGCTCAATCCCTTCGCAAGGCTCAATCCCTTCGCAAGGCTCAATCCCTTCGCAAGCAGGGATATGACAGTCAAGCGCGAGTCGTCCCCATATTGAGTTGAATATAGGTGTCAAACTTTCTGTCCAGCCAATTCTCCAAGTCCAAGTCCATCTGTCCTATGTGTGCAATCCCTCTCTTCTCACCTCCTTACCACGTCTTTAACCCTCTCTCCATCCACCCATCCGTCCTTTCACCCATCCGTCCAATCAGAGTGCGCCATGTGTACGGGTTCGAGCTGGTGCCGGAGGCCATAGCAGACGCGCGTCGCAACGCGGACCGCAACAGCATCAGCAACGCCACGTTTCTCACCGTTGACCTCAACAAGGCCCTGCCCACCCTCCCCAGTGCTACTGCTGCTGGGAATGGGAGACCCGATGTTATCATCACAGGTATCTAGAGGGGCCTTGTGATGAGTCTTGTGGGTCTTGTGGGTCTTGTGGGTTTTGTGGGTCTTGGACGACGTAGATGCTTTTACTCTTGTGGGTCTTGTGCTTTTTTCCAAGTTTTGTGGCATTCGTTTTGTGGTAGTATTCGTTTTGTGGTATTCGTTTTGTGGTATTCCTGAATCGACGTCTCCTCTTCCCCCGACTTCATCACCCACTCGCCCTGCTTTCCCCCGTTCGCGACCCCCCCTCCCCCCCCTTCCCAGCTGTCATGGCAGATGTGATTGCCTCCCTCATTTCCACTCCCCCCTCCCCCTCCTTCCTGGAAGCATCCCCCATTTCCACAAGAAAACAACCCCCTCATCTCCCCCCCTCTCTCTCTCCCCGCTCCTACTCTCCAGGCAGATCCCAACCGCCCCGGCGTGCACCCACGGCCGCTGGAGCACATGGCGGATGTGAGCGTGCCCACATGTTCCACAACCCCCTTCCCCTCTCTCTCTCCCCACCCCTACCCTCCATGCAGACCCCAACCGCCCTGGCATGCACCCGCGGCAGCAGGAGCACATGGCGGATGTGAGCGCACCCCACATGTGCAACAACCCCCTTCTCCCCCACCTCTCCCCACCTTCCCCCCCTCTCTCCCCACCCCTACCTCCATGCAGACCCCAACCGCCCCGGCATGCACCCACGGCTGCTGGAGCACATGGCGGATGTGAGCGCGCCTCGCATCGTGTACGTCTCCTGCAACCCCGCCACCATGGCGCGCGACCTGCACGCTCTCTGCCACCAGCTGCCCGTGAGTCCCTAGGCCGAGCTATTGTTGCTGGGTGATTCACTAGTCCCTGTTGCTGTAATCCGGGAGCAACAAGCACTGGGCATGCTTCCCGCAAACCCCATTATCGTGGGATGAGACCTGCACACGCTCTGCCACCAGCTCCTAGTGAGGCTCATGCCATTCCCTTAGGCTTCCCCTTGTTCCATTGTTTCAAACCTCCCCTAACTCCCCCCCATTTCCCCACTCCAACCCCCCCCCCCCTCCACCACCACTCCCCCTCCCCCCCCACACACACATACACATTCCAACAACTCTTCTCTGAATTGCCTCTGACCTTTACCCTCATCTCTCCTTTCTCTGAACAGAGTGGTCGTCCAGGACCGTATCGGCTGGTGTGGATACAACCTGTTGATATGTTCCCTCACACACCACACGTGGAATGTGTGGCTGCACTTGCACTCAGATAGCCGTTTATGTTCACTCAATCACAGCCATGGTAATTAGCTCACCCCAAGATGCTAAGCTTCTTAGTAGTTAAGTGATTCACAAGAGATGCAAAGTACATGTTATCAAGCCCCGTCCGTTGAAATGACATGTCATTTACCAGGGGTTACACGATTCGACTTGACACCTGACAACATTGTTTGCAGCGTGTCAACATGACCAGCACCTAACGACCAATCAAACTCATCGAACCAGAAGCTGACGAATGTGTAGAGTTGTCGCCAGCTAACCAAAATTGTCGCTACAACCTAGTTCAGCATCTGCTTTCGCCAGCCAAATATCTGCACATGCACCGGTCGAGTTTCTTTGACTAACAGTTGTGCGCGGAGTACCGAACTATTTTGGCCAATGAAAAGCCTTCGCAAATCTTCGTGCACGCTATTCGATTTGACTCAGCAGCTACAGTGTTGACCCTCAACGTGGGCGCGCTCTGGTTTGACACAGCTAAACTGACATGTTATTTCTACGGACGCCAACTCATTTGTGCAGGTAATCCCGCCCTAACTCCCCCACCTGTCTTTCTGAAATGACAACGTCCGAACGGATTTTCCGTACAGTAAACCACGCTTTACTGTAGTATACACTAAGCCTGCGGAAGTTTACACCCAGTATTTTCACAGGGGGTGCCGCTTAGAGGGTATTCACCCCCCGAAAGCAGCTCCTGAAGACCAGATCTGGATACTCTTGAAAAACAATTTGAAGTTGGATTTCTATACGAAACGTTTACTGTTCGATTTAGTGTTCCTCGAGTCAGGAAACCCGACGTTAGCTTAGGCAGTGCTCAAAAGTGTTTGCCCGCATAGAGTCTTGCAAGCTTAGGCCGTAGGAACAAGGGGGTACTATCTACGCACTCAGAAATGGTCAGGGTGGAAACAAATGTTTTTCTGCCGCCCAGTTTCAGGGTGTGAAATTACCGCGGGCTAAGTGTATCAGACCATTATGGGATGGCCACAAGGGCTGTGATGACGTTGTATGGATGGCATTAGCTTGTTTCAGGCATCATATTGAATGATAACCCACGTGCCATGGTTGTGAAATTCCGCTGCAAGCGAGGAGTCTTCTCACACTGGGCTTTGTTTTATGTTCGTGGAACCGTGTATCTACCTGAACACTGATTTCTCCCTCAAATTGAACAAATGCCCGATCGGCTCAGATATGGAAACAATTCGTTTTGTTACATGGCGCGAAAAGAGAGCGCGAGTATATCAGAACTTCTAACAAAACCGCCACCCCTCCTTTGTACGAGCTATATCAGAACTAGAAACCACTTATGGGCTACACGCTATTGTCGAATTCGGGCCGAAATATAATTTTAGAATTTCCCTTTCCAAGAGCAGTTGTCAGGAAAGCTATGTGCACCATCGAATTGCCCCGGCCCATGTTGGCCCTTGAGGAGGCATGGCTGGCGAGCGCGGGCCAGCGCCTTGCTGCAATGCAAACTGTCCTGCCAACTTCCGCACCGCACAGAACAGCCAAGAGGACAAGACGTTTTGTGTGTGTAGACTGGTATTTGCAGGGGTATGCAAATCAAAGAACGGCGTCCACCTTCCAGACAAATATACACACTAGGAGTCCGCGCACACTCAGAGTGATTCAGGGGCTCTCGACGGACAGCGGGACGACCCGAGTTAAAGAAAATTGCCTCGGACTTTCTGAGCTTGCCGGCTGTTCTGACTGGAAATGCACGGTTAGCTGACAGACTTGGCAGACTTATTGGCGCGCACACATATCCATCATTCCTCCACCAATGTCATACAGTCACAGTTCGCTTTTCGCCTTCGCATTCCCTTTTGCACGACCGTCTGAATCACTAGACTCGCGACTGGGTTTATACGACCCGCGGCTCCTTCGACCGCGGGTCAGCATCGTGTCTCACCCGAGGTGCGGGACACGCTCTCAACGATGAAGGCAACAAAAGACGCACAAAGTGAAGGGTGTCGATTGCTCCTGGAAAATAGCCCCCAAAGCCTATGATAATCTAGGGTAGCCTGGACGAGAATATGACTGGCTGCTGGTCCCCAACCATTCGGTAGGTTTAGTTCGTTGTCAAGATCTCTACGTTTGGTGTATTGTTTTCAGTGCGCCTTATTGTAAGGGTGTAAGGTCAGGTCAGGTCTTTCCATAACTCATGGACACTGTAACCGAGACACGGAAGGGAGACGGTAAGTGTGGCCTCAGGCCTGCCAGGGCAGACAGGAAACCCTGTTATTAAATAACAGAGGTGGAAAACAAAGAGAGCTCTGTACCAGGGCGTATTTGTCAAGGGTAATTATCCAGAATGAGAAAACATTAAGAGTTCGCGTTGGGCTCGTTCCGGATTTTGAACGGGTAGAGTTATTGGGTTTCCGGATTTTATAGAAGTGATGTTGCGGGGGGCTCCGTGAAAATCAGAATCCGCTGGGGGGGCAAACCGGCTGCAACTGCCTAGAAATACCCCCCCCACCCCCCTCCCCTTCCCCCATCCTCGCACCCAGGGTGGCAGTGACAATCCCAACTTTCAGAAACAATCCCACGGAGCCCCCGAACCCTGGAAATTCGGCTAAGTCCCTCACACACATAACTCCCACACCAGCAAAACTCAGAAAAAACGGCTAAGTCCCCAACTTCCAGCAGTATTCCTTCCTTAACCCCGCAACCAAGCAAATATGGCGAAGTCCCCCACACACAGACATACCGTGCTCCTCGAACCCGCACCTCCCGAAACCCAGAATTTTCGGCTAAGTCCGTCACAGTCAGGAACATTCCTTCCTCGATCATAGTTGAATTCGGCTAAGTCCCTCCCAAACAGAGATAGTCCTCCCACCCACACCCACGAAACTTCGGCTAGTCCTAATTGCAGGAACATAGAGTATTTGGCTAAGTCTTCCTTAAATCTATAGAGTTTTACACAAAGAGACTCCTCCTATCCAGGCCATCCTAAATCTGGAATATTTGGCGTCCCTCACAGGCTGGAAATTTCCTCCTACAGCTTGGCACGCCCACGAAGCTCGGAAAATTTGGCTAAAAACGTTTAGCCACGTTTCCCTCCTCCCCCTCCCCGCAACCCAGAAAGTTGCGAAGGTTGCTGGCACAAACTCTACCCTACTTTAGCAGGTTTGTCAGAAAACTAGCGGAGGAAATTCACACTCCTAACATAGCAAATCCAAATGTTCTCTCTTTTTCTGGCACTCCGCAAATGTTACCCTGTTTGGACCTTGAACATTTGACATGTCCGAGTCAATGTTTGCTGTAACTCGGCTAAAAGTAACTTTGTACCCGAATCCAGATGAAACAGAAATCAACTACCCTGAAATCCGGACGAATCAGGGTGCAGGGGGGTGGGGAATCCGGGAGAAACAGAGTCTAAAAAAACCTTAGCGTGAGCCCTGCTCTGTACAGTGTGAAGCGTGTGGGTGAACCGCGTCGTATACCGCGCTACCCCAGTCTGCGAGTCAGCTTGCGCACCTACTCTCCACTCCACTCTACCAGGGCCTCATGCTGCTGTTCCTTTGTTCTTTTGTGCTGCCTGCCTGTCCTTGCCCCCCTCGGCCTCACCCACGCATACACTTCCGTCCGTTCCATTCCATCCATCCATCCATGCTGCGAAGTCGAGGATATCTCATTTTTGTGTACAAGCAGATGCCAGATACGCAGCACCAGCAGCTACTCGAGCCACAGGTCCAAATATTCCAACTTGCCCGAATGATATCCACTCTAGGAGGACCGAATCCCTTGTAAGAACGGATTATTTCCTTACCTTCGACCGCGGCTGTGACGATTCCTATGGTCCCCAGGATTGAATGCATGCCGCTCAGGCAAGAGGCGCCATTTTGCCTTGCCGGGAAATTAAACTCTTTCGCGCTAGTCCCACTAGCAGAACCTAATCCTTCTAACGGCTGTCAGGAGTCCAGTCAGGGCCTAGTCTTGCACCCGCAAACGGTCTCGAGACTGCCGCCGAGTGGAGTTACGCACGCGGCGAAACGCCGAAAAATACGAAGTCACCACCAGGCGACTGAAATAACGCCGGCGGTCCTTGCACAGACCGCGCCGATAAACGGAAATACAGAAAGATCGTCTGGACGGCAACAGTTGGAAGCTGGTGAAACGGAGCAGCGCCAGCGGCAGCAGCAGCAGCAGCAGCAGCAGCAGCAGCAGCAACAGCAGCAACAGCAGCAGCAGCAGCAGCAGCAGCAGCAGCAGCAGCAGCAACAGCAGCAGCAGCAGCAGCAGCAGTTCCAGCCGCTGTCGCCGGGCCGTTGTGCCGCGGCCGCTAGTAACTATAGTCAGCACCGTCCTGTGCCCGCCGTATTCGCCGGTAGCATCTCCGTCGGTAACATACCCTCCAGCGCCGCTGTCAGCGCACCTCGCGCCGAAGCCCCCGCCGCTGCCGCTGCGGCTAGCTCTTTCGCCGCCTTTGGCGGTACTCTACTAAGGGCCGATTCCAGCGGCGTCTGCGTCCCGTCGTCCGCAAACGAGCGCGGAGGAGGGGGGACGCGCCAAAGCCGACCAGCAGCCGCGCACACCTTCCGCTGCTTCCCCCCCGCGCTTTCCTCCGCGGAGTCCCCCGTAACATTGCCCTCACCCCAATCCCCCCCCTCCGCCAGGGGTTTCTCCTCCGCATTCAACCCCGCGCTTCCGCAATCCCCCCGACCCGTCCTCGACTCAGCTCAACCGTCTATTGGCAATCCTAGCAACTCCCCCACCCTCTGCGTTCCTTCGACCTGCGCCTTCTCACCGCGCGCCACCCTGCCTCGGACTCCGCGCGCCTCTCGGGCGCGTGATAATAGTTATACTAATACTAATAATACTAATAATACTAATAATAATAAGAATAATAATAATTTTCATCATCATCATCATACCGATAATAATACAATTCAAATACCCGCTGGCGTGAGCCCGCGGCTGCTGCTGTCGCGGGGAGCGGGGTCGCAGCTGCTCCACCCGTCGTCGTCCATCAGTCGTATATGGACCCAACCCCGCGCCGAGTTAACTCTCCTCACCGCTACTAGCAGCATTGTCGCCCCGGGCCCAACCCTTGCTTCTCTCGCTCCGAAAAGAGGTTCTCTCGCCTCCGCTGTTGTCGCCGTTGCTGTGGGTTCCGCCGCTCCCGCCGCTCTCGCCGCCCCTGCCGCAGCGGCAAGAGCCAGGTTTTCCGGTTCCCTGCTATCAGCCGGCGCTCCGGCGAGCGGGGATGCGGAAGGAGGCGGGGAAGCGCAAGGGTCGGGGGGAAGCGCGGATCGCGCAACGGCGGGGTCGACTCGGGGAAATGGCCAAGGGGGGGAGGAGAAGCGGCGCAAGAAGCGCGGTAGCGACGCGGAAGTCCGCGGGCGAGGTTTGGGGCTACCGCAAAGTGAGGGGGGGGGACAAGGGGAGGGGCAAATCCGTTGGGAGGGGGGAGCCAGGCGCGCGGGGGAAACTCTAAGGGCAAGCAGGGGAGGCCTCAACGGGGCTGTGACGGGGGAGCGGGGAGGTTTCGGGCCGAGGCGCGGGGGATCGGGCGCCGGGGAAAGCGAGCGGAATGAGAGGGCCGCGGCGCGCATTTCCTCCCCGCGCGGGTCGGCAATGCGGGTGTCCGCCATGTTTTGGGAGGCTCTGCTGGGCGGCGGAGGCACGGGGGAAGGCGGGGGGAAAATGGGCGGAAGCGGCGGACTCATAGGCGGGGGAGGCGCGGAGGGGCCGGTGGAGGGGAAGGGAGCGATGGGGGAAGCGGAGGGGGGAGACGTGGCGCATGGGGGGAGGGAGTGCGTGGAGAGAGGGTTTGGGGGAGAAGAGGCGGAGAGGCACGTGCAGCCTCCAGAAAAGGAAGAAATGGTGGCGCAACGGGGGGTTGGCGATGGGGAGATAAATGCACAAAGCGGCAGGAAGGGCGAGGGGTCCCAGCAGGAGCAAGGAGAGGAGCGGAGAGCGCAGCGGAGAGGGCAGCGGAAAAGGATGTGGGGGCGAGTGCGGGCCCGGGGAGGTGGTAGAAGCACTCACGGGATCGAAGAAACAGGCAATGTGGAGGAATCAAGCGCACCGATCAGGCAAGGAATCAAGGCAAGGAGAAAGCGAAGAGAATCGAGTTCCATGAGAGGGCCAGCAGAAACCGAGCCAGGCTCTGCAACAGGCTCAGCAGCAGGCTTGGCATCAGGCTCGGCACCCGGCTCGGCAAGAAGGGGTGGGAGCTGGGGCAGCACTGTGCGTGAGATGAGCTCTAGAGAGCAGATGGCTTGGCTGGTTAGGACTCAAGAACGTGGAGAGGAAAGGGGAAAAGGGGGAGAAGGGGGAGAAGGAGCGGATGCAAGGAGGCTTGGTGTGGACGTGGGGGTGGAGCAAGTAGCAGGGGAATACAAGACTGGTCTGGGTGGAGAGGGGAAGTGGGTGAGAGGAGGAAGCGGAAGTGTCGCACAGGGTCTGGCTTGGCAGCAGTCGCTGGATGATTGCACTGAGACAGTGGCCATGGCGTGATGGCATGGCATGGGATGGCATGGGATGGGGGGACAAGAGTCATGTCTTTCCCATTGTACCTGTTGTCACAGTGAGTGTACCTACTGTTAACGAGAGAAAGAATGACTAGAACAAATGGATACAGGGGTATGTAGGCTAGGGTGTTGTACTCTCTATAGCATGACCCTATATAGTCTACTAAACATATAGACATATGTTTAACACGCCCCCTAGACTAAATAGGGGTAGTGCCTAGGAAAGACAAGCAGCTCAGGGTGGCACTACTAGTCCAGCCTTTGAGGCAAGGGTCTAAAGACCAGTCAAGAGAGTACAAACAAGGCAAGAGCAAAACCAGAGCGGCACTAGTCCAGCCATTGGGAAGAGGTCACAAGGCCAGTCAGGATTATATATAGAGAGTTTTACACAATCAAGGTCCTAGCAATTGAGGCGCTACAGGAACGAGACCAAGCTGTACACAGTGTCAACTTATACATGTCTTGCATGTAGAAGTTATAGGCTAGTATCGGTGTGTGCTCCTAGTGAGTACAACCCCAACTGCTATATGTTTTGTGTTTCTCTGCCTAGTAATTCGTTCGCGTATTCTAACATGGTATCACGCTTAGGTTAGGTCCCCCGCCCACCCGCTTCCGCCCGCGCCTTCGCCCTAGCTTCCTCCCCTCGTAGCTGGCCCCTAGCGCGCCCCTCGCGCCTCAGCCGCCACTTGCGCCCTAGGGCATCCTAGCGCCCACCTGGCCCCTCAGCTGGCCCCTAGCGCGCCCCTCGCGCCTGCCCGGTCCCACGCGCCAGCCCGGCCCCTTAGCGCTAGCCCGGCCCCCTAGCGCTCGGCCCGGCCCCCTAGCGTTCGCCCGCCCCCCTAGCGCTCGCTAGGCCCCCTAGCGCTCGGCCCGGCCCCCTAGCGTTCGCTCGGCCCCCTATCGCTCGCTCGGCCCCCTATCGCTCGCTCGGCCCCCTAGCGCTCGCTCGGACCCTATAGCTCGCCCGGCCCTTACACGCCTTAGCCTGGCCCCTTGCGTCTGCCCGGTCCCATGCGCCAGCCCAGCCCCCTTGCGCTCGCCCGGCCCCTTTGCGCCCGCCAGGATCCCTAGCGCTTGCCCGACCCTTACGCGCCCTAGCCCGGCCCCTCGCGTCTGCCCGGTCCCATGCGCTAGCCCGGCCCCCTTGCGCTCGCCCAGCCCCCTAGCGCTCGCCCGGCCCCTTTGCGCCCGCCAGGCCCTCTAGCGCTCTCCCGGCCCCTCGCGCGTGCCAGCTCCATAGCGCCTGCCCGGCCCCTCGCTTTCGCCCGGCCCCGTTGTACGCGCCCTAGCCCGGCCCCTAGCACCTACTCGATCCCTCACGCCTGCCCGGCTCCTAGCACTCGCCTGGCCCCTCTGCGCCTCCACGGCCCTTTGCGCCTGCCCGGCCCCCCTAGCGTCCGCACGGCCCTTCCGCACTCTAGCCCGGCCCCAGTGCCCGCTCAGCCCCTTGAGTCTCTGTCGGCGCCTCGTCTCGTGCCACCCTACTCTCTACCTCGGGCCCCTTGTCTTCTGCTAGCCCACGCTGGAGCGCCTTGAAGCTGTACTACTTGAGAGTGCTGCCGCTGTGCTCCTGCGGAGCTCCGGAGCTGTGCCGCTGTGTCCCTGTGCCGCTGTGCCGCTGAGGAGCTGTGTCGCTGAGGCGCTGTGTCACTGAGGAGCTGTATCGCTGACCCTGCACGATGGCTGACTTCGTTCTCCGTCTGGACGCTGAGGGCCACGCGATGGACTTCGCCGCCTGGCTCGCCGATCTCCGCCATCAACTCACAGGTCAGCGCCAGGATGGGCACTCCCTGGCTGTCCATGTTGATGGCTTGCTGCCCCTTCCCCCTGCGCCTGCTCCCCTCCCTGCTAACCCCACCTCGAGCGTGAGGCTTTCTCTGCCACTGCGCTAGCCTATGCCGTCTGGGACTCTCGCGATGCAGTTGCTCAGGTTGCTATCAGTCACGCCCTCCCTCTGTCTGAGCGTTCGCGTTTCTCTACTGTTGATACTGCCAAGGCTACTTATACACTGTTGTTGCTCGCTATTCTACGCCTGCCTCCGCCTCTGCAGGCCGTCTGCTTTTCCCTATGCTTTTCCCAGACCTAGCTGCCTTTCCTACTGTTGCAGACCTTGCCACTCACCTGCGCGCCCTAGAGTCTCGCTATCACACTGCTAGCACTGCTGCCCGGCTCACTGCGCTCCCCCCCCCCGTTCTGCATGACTCTCTACTTTTTCGCTATGCGCCTGCCTGACCGCCTAGCTAGTGCCCGCGACCACTTCCTTAGCCAGCACCCGGGTGATCTCACCCTAACTGCCTTTGTCACCGCCCTGACCGAGATCGAGACTCGCCAGCGCACTATCGCTCAATCGAGCGGTGCTGCGGCAGTCTCTATCTTTCAGGGCTGTGCCCCCTCCTAGTGCACATTTACTGATGTCTTGGCTGCGGTCGCCACTACGACCCCACTTACCGAGACTGCTGCTGCGGTCCACCCGCAGCAACGCCCGCGCCGCACCAGTCGTGGCCGCCAGGGAGGGCGTGGTGGTGGAGCTGGTGGTAGTAATGGTGGTGGCGGTGACAGTGGTCCTACTGAGGGGCCTGCCGCAGGTAGTCAGGAGCAGCAGCAATCGCCTCCACAGCAAGAGCAGTCGCAGCAGCCGTCGCAGTCGCAGCAGCAGCCACAGCAGCCCCAGCCGTGGGACCGTCTCCCGCCTGGTTGGCCCGACACCTCCGGAGGTGGTGGCCGTGGTGGCGGCCCTCGCAGCTTGGCGTCTTCTGGCCTCCCGGTGCTGTGACCTGCCAGTACCAACTTCAGACCGGGCCTCTCCGCGGCACTCTGTGCAGCCGCCCGCACTCGACAGCCCGCTGTTACCGCCGCCTCGACGATCTCTTCTGTCGTCGCTTTGGCCCGGCCCCGGACCTCCCCGACAGGCACAGCCTGCTGCGCCAGGGTGTGCCCATCAGATAGGTGATACTTTGCATGCCTTGTATGCTGACGCTTCTAGTGTTGCTAGATCTTATTACCATGTGTACACTAGCTTAGGTGTAGCACCCTTGTGTAGCTTAGCCTCCCCTGCTGCGTCAGGCGTAGGACTGTCTAGTTTCTCTAGCCTAGGCTCTGTGCCTGCTTCTTCTTCTTCCTCGACTATTGCGTCGCTGTCCTTCACCATCGACTTCGGTGCGTCGACCTGCTTCTTCCACGACCGCTCCACACTCACGCCACTTGCTGCGCCTACTGTTGTCCCCTTACTGACCCCTCTGCGGGTCCTGTCGTCGCTCGCAGCTCCACTTCCCTTCCCTGTCCGACCGTCCCCTTGGGCTCTCTTACCGGCCTCCACGTTCCCTCGTTCTCCAGGAACCTAGTTGGTGTCGGTTGCCTTCAGGACCTCGGCGTCACCACTACTTTCCATGGGCACGAGCGGTTCGCTGTCTGTACCGAGGCTACCTCAGGTTCCCCCCTTGCGACGTTCTCCCGGGACTCGGTGTCTGGTCTGTTTACCCCTGAAACCGCCCCCCCCCCCCCCCCCATTTGGTGCGTCCTCCCAAGTCGCTGCAGCTTGCTCGTGTCGGTCGCTCACCCACCCGTCCCTCTTGTGGCACCACCGCCTAGGCCACCATGCACTCCCGCGTCTGCGTCACATGTCTCAGCACGGTATTATCTCAGGTCTCCCTGCGTCGCTCCCAGCCCTCCCCCCCTCGCCTGCGCCACCGTGCACACCTTGCGTTGAGGGCCGGCTGCGCCGTGCTCCTCACTCCTCCTCGCTTTGCCCTGCTACTGCTCCCCTTCAGACCCTGCACCTGGACGTTTGGGGCCCAACCCCCGTCCCCGGACAGCGTGGCGAGCGGAACTTTCTTGTGCTCGTTAACGACTACACGCGCTACACCACGGTGTTTCCCATGGAGCGGAAGGCCGACGTGCCTAACGTTCTCATACCGTGGGTTGTGGCCGCGTGTCGTCACTGCGGTCTCCCAGTGCTGCGTCTCTACTCTGACCGTGGCCGCGAGTTCGCCTCTGGTCAGCTTGGACAGTTCTGTCGTACGGAAGGCATCACCTGTGAGAGTACGACCCCGTTACACCACTTGTCCCTTTTCTTATTTCCTTCCTCGTGCATTTCTCTCATCTCATTTGGTTTCCTATTCTCCCTTTTTCCTTAACCTTTGGTTTATCCTGCTATTGTAATTATATCACCGACCAGGCTTGGGATGTACTGGTGCGCTATCTGGCGTAATCCTGTCGTAATCCCTTAAAGCCAATAGCCTCGCGTGGCTATACGCAGGGTGATTCTATCTTCTAGAAGGGTCTATTCCCTTAGGATAAGATAAACCTGGTTACCTGATGTACTCTGGAAGTATAAAAGCGCCTTGTACTGATCGATAGTGCAATCTTTCCTCGACACATTCGATCCTGTGACACTTGGTAATCAGAGCTTTTCTCACTCGACCGCGCTCAGCTAAGCAGCAGCAGCGGGGATCCTGCCTCGAAAAACCGCCGGGGGCGACCAATTCGACGCCGATTCTGGTAAGCACCAGCCCCGCGATTTTCGAATTACCCCCTCCGTGCGTGTTTTGAACAGGATGGCAACCTTCGACACCGCCGAGGTTACCCAGCAGCTCTTTGCGCGCATCGCAGCCCTTCAGGAGGAAATGCGAGCAGATCGCGAAGCGTGGCGAAATCAGTTCGAGCGAGTAACTCGACTCGCCGGAGCGCAGCACGAGACGACAACGGCGACGACGCAGCAGTCGCAGCAGTTTCTCGAGGCTCCGAAACCGCGCCCACCTGAGCCGTTCGATCCGAGCGATCGAAACTCCGACGCCCGCAGATGGATCGCCGGGATGGAGATCTACTTCGCAGCCGTCGGATGGAGCTCGCCAGTCTGGGACGGTCAACGCGTACGACTCGCGGCGACACTGATGCGAGGGCCGGCACTCGAGTGGATTGGCGGCAACAGTACTTTCATCCACGGTAAAGCCACGTGGCAGCAGTTCCGCACCGACCTGCTGAAACGCTTCGAACCGATAAATTCGAGTTTCCTTGCCCGGGAAAAAATTCATCGGCACCGACAGTTCGGGAGTGTACCGCAGTACACGCAGCAGATGGAGGAATTTTATAACCGCATTCCCGACCTGACCGAAGGGGAAAAAGTACAATCATACCTCGCCGGGCTGAAGACCGAAGTCAAACGACAAGTCGCTGCGTCAAACTACGCGAGCTACAGTGACGTCGTTTCGGCAGCGGAGCGCTTCGACATGGTCAACGCCGGAACACGACGGACGCACGTCGGCAGTACGCGACAGGGCGACCGCTCGGCTCACCCCACGTTCGCCGACCCGATGGAAGTCGACAGATTCGAGGGGCGGCCACGTCCGAAAAACACCAACTACACGTGTGATTTTTGCGGGGTGCCGGGCCACTGAATCTTCGACTGCAGCAAAATGAAGACCGCACGCGCAGAGTATCGGGCACGCAACAGTGGCGGAAATCTTTCGGCCAATCAGAAGACAAAAAACGGGAGTCGCCAGTGATTGCGGATCTAGCTGGCGAAAATAAAAAGATCCGAAAGCGGCCACGGGATTCCGGGAAAATCAACTTCGACGAAGCTGATTCGACGCGAGAAGGAGGAAATGATGGGGGAAAATCTCCACCCCACGACCAGTCCTCGCCAGGGAAAATCGCCGAGGAAAAATACGACTCCGCGAAAAAAGACTCTGCCGAGACGGGGAAACTCCTTGAAGACCCAAGAAATTATAAGAATTCGTTAAAGTTATCTTATAAAGATGCTTTAATGAAAACTTATGAATTTCGAGGGGCTAGAGCCTTGGAGAAAATACGGGAGGGACTCCAAAAGAAGCAAAAAGCTGTGGAGATCATACCGGTACCGGACAACATGGGGAAAAAATTAAGGAGTGTGGAAAGAAGCCGACCTTTCCACGGAGTCAACGTCCTCTCCCGACACCAGCCCACAACGACTACCCGTTCCCCAGGGAAGACGTCGGTGGAGCTGAAGCAGCTCAAGAGGAAGCTGGGGGTCTACAAGAAGCTGCACAAACCCCGAACTCCTCCTACGGATGCATCCAGTTCTTCGGCATCAGTGACGCTCACAGTCGTCAAAGAAACTCCGGGCCCTGGAGAAGAGCCGTTCTCCAAGCAGCCTTGGCCAGCTGCCAGCTCAGGAGTAGACAGCAACACAAAGGTGTGTACGGAGTATTGGGATGTACCCTATGACCCAATCAATGAAACCATCTTTGGGTACTCCGAGCAACGACTGCCCCTCGTGCTCGAGGTCATCTGCAAAGGACGACGCCTCCAAGCACTCGTGGACAGCGGAGCATCACACACCGTCTGCGACAAGACAGTAATCGACCGACTACGGGGAGAGTACAAGCCCTCAGGATTCTCTGCAACGATGGTGGACGGGGGCAAGTTACCAGTATACGGCGAAGCAGTGCTACATCTACAAATCGGACCACTGCGCTGGAGACCTGCACTCCCCATCACCAACATCAAAGGGCTTGACTTGATCTTCGGACGAGACTTCCTGAAAAGATTCAACCCCGAGATCAACTGGGTGAACCGCACCGCAAGCATCTACAACAATGGACGGAGAGTACAGCTACCCAACTGGGACGATACTGGAGATATCCCAGTAGAGACGCTCGCACGATTCGAGAAGGACGTGAAGCGGACCGACACCGGGTTCCTGGCGATAGCAACAGAGGTGGAGAATGACGGAGAGGAAGCCTCGGAACCTCCAGAAAAAATCAAGGAATTATTGAAGGAGTTCCAAGACATTCTTCCTGACGATCTTCCGAACGAGCTACCGCCATACCGAACGCATCAACACGAGATCGTGGAGGAACCGGGTTCGAAGCCGACCTTCCGAGCACCATACCGGCTCAGCCCTACGGAGCTGACTGACATGAAAAAACAGATCGAGTATCTCCTAGCCAAAGGACTCATCCGGCCATCCACTTCGCCCTACGGTGCCCCAGTACTCTTCACCCCGAAACCGGACGGAAGCCTGCGCATGTGCATCGACTACCGAGCTCTTAACAAGCAGACCATCAAGAATAAATATCCGATACCGCGAATCGATGACCTGCTTGACCAGCTTCGGGGAGCTACGGTATTTTCCAAACTGGATCTGCGGTCCGGATACTGGCAGATACGGATGGCGGACAACTCTATCCACAAAACCGCTTTTCGAACTCGGTACGGATCGTACGAGTATTTGGTAATGCCGTTCGGACTCACCAACGCGCCGGCAACGTTCCAAGCCGAAATGAACCACATTCTACGACCACTTCTGGATGAATGCGTGGTGGTGTACCTGGACGACATCCTCATCTACTCGCGCGACATGAAGCAGCACGTCGAACACCTGCGACGCGTCTTCGAAATTCTTCGACGGGAACGAT
>BQMB01001803.1:0-24869 GCA_027943415.1 Closterium sp. NIES-67
GGCAGCCAGAGGGGGAGATTGTTGTGTGATGTCATCATATGCTATCACATTCTGTCTGCCTCCCATCCCATATTTTTCAACTTGCATGTGTGGTTTGAACGTGTGCAAGAATTTGTGTGTGATGTGTTCTTGGAGTTTGGGAATGTGTTTTGTGTTATTTTGTTTGAGCAGGTTTTTTGTGATGATAGATCTTGAGAAGATCTTTCCGACGCAACGAGAATCCCTTCAATCGGAGCAAGAACGCGAAAGCTATGAAGATTCAAAGTTCATGAGCTTGCGTTACAATTGCGGCGGTTACAAAGTGAAGTTGTGGGGTGACTTTATATGGAGTTGGGACCTTTGGGGTTGGGTAAACTTGTCACTCTACTGTAACAGCTGCAAATAGGTTGGGAACAACCAAGCTAGGTTGGCAAGGGTGGCCAACTTGGATGGATTGGTTGGGAAGGGACAAAGGTCAAAGTTGAGGTTCCTATAGGGAGGGAATCTTTGTGCTTATGGGGTTTCCTTGGTTGGGGACTCTCTTGGGACCTTCCCTCTCATCCCTCTCTTCTATCCCAACCTTTCTCTTGCTCCTCTAATTCCTTGTGAGATTCTTGAACTTTGATTGAACCTTTGAGATTGAGTTAAGTTCTCCTCCTACAGCTTACCCCCTAGTGCGTCGAAAGCCATAGCGTCGCGAAATACTTTATCAATCAACATGATTCAAATTGGGAACGGTAGCTGAGATTAAGAAGCTAACAACATATCCAAGTTTCGCGACATTCCAACGGCTAGTTGTTTGTCGACGTCGTTTCTTGTGAAGACGACTTTTCTTGGTCCAGAATTTCGGATTTTATATTTTGAGTAATTCTAGCTCCTAAGTTCACCTAGACTCCGTCCTTAATCCTAACAATCTTGCTATTGAGCGTGCTCAAACATCTTACTTTTTGCATGCATGGTTAGTGTATGGGGCTCAAGAGCATGCTGGCTTGTGCTCGGATGCAAAAACCCAGGTGTGTGGGAAGTTATGGTATCTCAAGCATTATCGCATGTCCAAGTTCTTGAGTGATACCCCCCCAAACAACAACAAGTTTTTTTCATTTAGGTAATTTGTTCACTAAAACTCTTTCCTTTTGCATTCATAGCTAGTGTATGGCCTCAAGATCATCATGGTTTGTGCTCAGATCCAAAATCCAAATGGTTGGGAAGTTAGAGTATGTCAACTATTGTCTCATGTCTAAACAATTGAGCGTTGCCCAACAAAACCTCAGCTTTATTTTCTTTTTCAGATACTGTGCCATTCCTAAGCCCTTGTTTTGCATTAAGAATTAGTGCATGGGCACAAGATAATCGTGGCTTGTGCTCAGATCCAAAACCTAAGTGTGCAAAAATTTATGGTATCGTATGTATTTTTTTCCAGTACTTGAGCATTTTCCTACGAGGCCTCAACTTGGTTATCTTGCTATTGAGCGTGCTCAAACATCTTACTTTTTGCATGCATGGTTAGTGTATGGGCTCAAGAGCATGCTGGCTTGTGCTCGGATGCAAAACCCAGGTGTGTGGGATGTTATGGTATCTCAAGCATTGTCGCATGTCCAAGTTCTTGAGTGATACCCCCCCAAACAACAACAAGTTTTTTTCATTTAGGTACTTTGTTCACAAAAACTCTTTCCTTTTGCATACATAGCTAGTGTATGGCCTCAAGATCATCATGGCTTGTGCTCAGATCCAAAATCCAAATGGTTGGGAAGTTAGAGTATGTCAACTATTGTCTCATGTCTAAACAATTGAGCGTTGCCCAACAAAACCTCAGCTTTATTTCTTTTTTCAGATACTGTGCCATTCCTAAGCCCTTGTTTTGCATTAAAAATTAGTGCATGGGCACAAGATAATCGTGGCTTGTGCTCAGATCCAAAACCTAAGTGTGCAAAAAGTTATGGTATCGTATGTATTTTTTTCCAGTACTTGAGCATTTTCCTACGAGGCCTCAACTTGGTTATCTTGCTATTGAGCATGCTCAAACATCTTACTTTTTGCATGCATGGTTAGTGTATGGGCTCAAGAGCATGCTGGCTTGTGCTCGGATGCAAAACCCAGGTGTGTGGGAAGTTATGGTATCTCAAGCATTATCGCATGTCCAAGTTCTTGAGTGATACCCCCCCAAACAACAACAAGTTTTTTTCATTTAGGTAATTTGTTCACTAAAAATCTTTCCTTTTGCATTCATAGCTAGTGTATGGCCTCAAGATCATCATGGTTTGTGCTCAGATCCAAAATCCAAATGGTTGGGAAGTTAGAGTATGTCAACTATTGTCTCATGTCTAAACAATTGAGCGTTGCCCAACAAAACCTCAGCTTTATTTCTTTTTTCAGATACTGTGCCATTTCTAAGCCCTTGTTTTGCATTAAAATTAGTGCATGGGCACAAGATAATCGTGGCTTGTGCTCAGATCCAAAACCTAAGTGTGCAAAAATTTATGGTATCGTATGTATTTTTTTCCAGTACTTGAGCATTTTCCTACGAGGCCTCAACTTGGTTATCTTGCTATTGAGCGTGCTCAAACATCTTACTTTTTGCATGCATGGTTAGTGTATGGGCTCAAGAGCATGCTGGCTTGTGCTCGGATGCAAAACCCAGGTGTGTGGGATGTTATGGTATCTCAAGCATTGTCGCATGTCCAAGTTCTTGAGTGATACCCCCCCAAACAACAACAAGTTTTTTTCATTTAGGTACTTTGTTCACTAAAACTCTTTCCTTTGGCATAATTAGCTAGTGTATGGCCTCAAGATCATCATGGTGTGTGCTCAGATCCAAAATCCAAATGGTTGGGAAGTTAGAGTATGTCAACTATTGTCTCATGTCTAAACAATTGAGCGTTGCCCAACAAAACCTCAGCTTTATTTCTTTTTTCAGATACTGTGCCATTTCTAAGCCCTTGTTTTGCATGAAAAATTAGTGCATGGGCACAAGATAATCGTGGCTTGTGCTCAGATCCAAAACCTAAGTGTGCAAAAAGTTATGGTATCGTATGTATTTTTTTCCAGTACTTGAGCATTTTCCTACGAGGCCTCAACTTGGTTATCTTGCTATTGAGCGTGCTCAAACATCTTACTTTTTGCATGCATGGTTAGTGTATGGGCTCAAGAGCATGCTGGCTTGTGCTCGGATGCAAAACCCAGGTGTGTGGGAAGTTATGGTATCTCAAGCATGGTCGCATGTCCAAGTTCTTGAGTGATACCCCCCAAACAACAACAAGTTTTTTTCATTTAGGTACTTTGTTCACAAAAACTCTTTCCTTTTGCATACATAGCTAGTGTATGGCCTCAAGATCATCATGGCTTGTGCTCAGATCCAAAATCCAAATGGTTGGGAAGTTAGAGTATGTCAACTATTGTCTCATGTCTAAACAATTGAGCGTTGCCCAACAAAACCTCAGCTTTATTTCTTTTTTCAGATACTGTGCCATTTCTAAGCCCTTGTTTTGCATTAAAAATTAGTGCATGGGCACAAGATAATCGTGGCTTGTGCTCAGATCCAAAACCTAAGTGTGCAAAAAGTTATGGTATCGTATGTGTTTTTTTCCAGTACTTGAGCATTTTCCTACGAGGCCTCAACTTGGTTATCTTGCTATTGAGCGTGCTCAAACATCTTACTTTTTGCATGCATGGTTAGTGTATGGGCTCAAGAGCATGCTGGCTTGTGCTCGGATGCAAAACCCAGGTGTGTGGGATGTTATGGTATCTCAAGCATTATCGCATGTCCAAGTTCTTGAGTGATACCCCCCCAAACAACAACAAGTTTTTTTCATTTAGGTACTTTGTTCACAAAAACTCTTTCCTTTTGCATACATAGCTAGTGTATGGCCTCAAGATCATCATGGCTTGTGCTCAGATCCAAAATCCAAATGGTTGGGAAGTTAGAGTATGTCAACTATTGTCTCATGTCTAAACAATTGAGCGTTGCCCTGTTAGGATTAAGGACAGAGTCTAGGTGAACTTAGGAGCTAGAATTACTCAAAATATAAATCCGAAATTCTGGACAGAAAAGTCGTCTTCACAAGAAACGACGTCGACAAAACACTAGCCGTTGGAATGTCGCGAAACTTGGATATGTTGTAGCTCTTGATCTCAGCTACCGTTCCCAATTTGAATCACGTTGATTGATGAAGTATTCGCGACGCTATGGCTTTCGACGCACTAGGGGGTAAGCTGTAGGAGGAGAACTTAACTCAATCTCAAGAGTTCAATCAAAGTTCAAGAATCTCACAAGGAATTAGAAGGAGCAAGAGAAAGGTTGGGATAGGAAGAGAGGGATGAGAGGGAAGGTCCCAAGAGAGTCCCCAACCAAGGAAACCCCATAAGCACAAAGATTCCCTCCCTATAGGAACCCCAACTTTGACATTTGTCCCTTCCCAACCAATCCATCCAAGTTGGCCACCCTTGCCAACCTAGCTTGGTTGTTCCCAACCAATTTGCAGCTGTTACAGTAGAGTGACAAATTTCCCAAACCCCAAAGGTCCCAACTCCATATAGAGTCACCCCACAACTTCACTTTGTAACCGCCGCAATTGTAACGCAAGCTCATGAACTTTGAATCTTCATAGCTTTCGCGTTCTTGCTCCGATTGAAGGGATTCTCGTTGCGTCGGAAAGATCTTCTCAAGATCTATCATCACAAAAACCTGCTCAAACAAAATAACACAAAACACATTCCCAAACTCCAGAACACATCACACACAAATTCTTGCACACGTTCAAACCACACATGCAAGTTGAAAAAATATGGGATGGGAGGCAGACAGAATGTGATAGCATATGATGACATCACACAACAATCTCCCCCTCTGGCTGCCAACCATCATCCACCATACCACATCTCAAGCATGCATACTCAATGCACACTCATCCCAGCAAGCTTCATGCCCTTCCAATGATCCGCCTCCGCCAGACGCTTGGTGAAAATATCTGCTGCCTGCTGATGGGTCTTCACTATCTCCAGCCGCACCTCCTTATCAAGGAGTCTCCTCACCCAATGCCACTTAGGCCTTATGTGTTTTGTCAGCCCATGCAGACAAGCATTCTTGGCGAGCTTCACAGCGGACTCATTGTCACAAAACACAACTGTCGGCTTCTCCTGACCAACTCCCAACTCCTCCAACAAACGCCTTAGCCACACTACTTCCTTGGCCCCATGGTGTAAGGCCATGTACTCAGTCTCACATGAGGACAATCCCACCTCATTCTGCTTCTTGCTGCGCCAGCTCACAGCACCACCTCCTAGCAAGCACACATAACCCCCAATGCTGGTGCCATCCGCTTTCACTGAGTTGAAGCTAGCGTCAGTATAGCAACTCAAGAGCATCTCTCCACTCTTCACATCTGCAGCACCTCTCTGCAACCGCTGCCTCACTCCACTGTACTCCAATCCCACTGATGCCGTAGCGCTCACATAGCGGACCAACCTCTTGGCCGCTTCCAGCTGCTCATGACTAGGGCGTGAGACCACACTAGCCAATCGTGATGTAGCAAATGCAATGTCAGGCCGTGTATGATTTGCAGCATAATTCAGCGACCCAACCATCGAATGAAACAGCTTCCTGTCACTATCACCCACTACCTCCTCATCAGCACATGGCTCCACAGTAAACCCTGAAGGTAGTGGTGTTGCTGGCTTTCCCCCATCTTGCAGCCCATACTTCTCAGCCAGCCCCTCACAGTACTTCCTCTGGTGCAACCTCAGCACACCCTTTTCCACATCTCTCTCCACGTGCATCCCCAAGTAGTACTTCACCTCACCCATCTTGGAGCACTTGAACTGCATCTCCAGCATCTGCTCTGCGCTGTCCAGCAAAGCAGTTGATGCAGAAAAGAGAAGGATATCATCCACATACACCAAGAGCATGAGGATTTCATCCTTCTCCTGCAGCAGGAACAGGCTGGGGTCACACTCACTCTTCTTGAAACCCCCAGCCAACAGCGCCTCCTCCAACTTGTGATACCATGCACGAGGCGCCTGCTTAAGGCCATAGATGGCCTTCTTCAGCCTGCAGACCCTGCCGCTCCCGTCATCCAGCCCCTCTGGCTGCTTCATGTACACCTCCTCCATAATGATCCCATTCAGAAAGGCAGTCACAATGTCCATCTGCCGAATCTTCCATCCCAGGAGTGCAGCTATCGCTAACAGCACCCTCAGTGTTGTTCCTTTCCCCACAGGAGCAAACACCTCATCATAGTCCTTCCCTTTGTCTGCTGAAACCCCCGTGCCACAAGCCTAGACTTGTAGCGGGTCAGCTCCCCTTCAGGTCCATACTTGTGCCTGTAGATCATCTTGGAAGTGATTGCCTTCTTTCCAGGAGGCAAGTCACACAGGTCCCATGTCTCGTTCTCAATTAGGGACCCGAACTCCTCATCCTCACTCGCCTTCCACTTCTCCCCATTTGGTCCATTCAAGGCCTCTTCTCGAGTCTTGGGCTCAGGGATTGGTGCCCAGTAGCAGTGAGCGATCTCATCTTCCTCAATCTGCTCAACCACACTCCCAGCCTGCACCACATTCGGCTTGCCTCTTCCCCCATAGGTCAGCCTCACTGGAGGGCGCACATCCCTCCTAGGACGCTCAGGCGGGTGTGGAACTCGAGGTGGAGACTCATGCTGCTGCTGCTGCTGCTGCTCTACTTCAGCTGCTCCCCCTTCCTCAGTCACCCCAGACATCTCCTCCTCTGACACTGCAACCTCCACCTGTCTTGAAGGCTGCTGCACCTCATCTGCCTCCACAATGAGCGGTGTAGATGGAAGCTTCTGTTGCTGCTGCTTCCATTCCTTGTAGTACAGGGACTCAAGAAACTTCACATCCCTTGACACTGTCAACTTCTGGGTGGTCAAGTCCCATAGCAGCCACCCCTTGTGATCCTTTGCAATCCCCAAGTGCACACCCCATCTTCCAGAAGCCTCCAACTTCCCCTTTTCTCCTTAGGCACATGAAACACCACCATGCACCCAAATGCCCTCAGCATGTTCACAGCTGGAGCACTCCCATACCACTTGACATATGGGATCCACTCCTTATCTCCAACTGTAGCCAGCACCCTGTTCTTCACAAGGGCGACCTGCCTCAGTGCAGACACCCAAAACGGATCAGGCAGCCCTGCACGCCCAAGGAGAGTGCGTGCCCCCTCCTGCAGGGTCCTGTTGAACCTCTCAGCCACGCCATTCTGCTGCGGGTTGTAGGGCACTGTCAGTTGATGCTGGATCCCCTTCCTCTTCAACTCCCCCTCAAAATCAGCTCCAATGAACTCCCCACCATTGTCACTGCGGATCACCTTCACCTTGTGTCCGCATTCCCTCTGAGCTCTAGGCATCCACTCCTTAAGGACAGCCGCTGCCACCTCCCCCTTGCTCTTCAAAGGGTAAACCCACACTGCCCGAGTGTGGTCATCCACAATTGTCAAGAAATAGCGGCTGCCTGAGAGGGAAGGGGCTCTTGTGGGCCCCACCACATCCATGTGCACAAGTGCAAGTGGGGTCTTGGCTGGTCCTGTAGTGCTGTTGAAGGGGAACTTGGAGAACTTGGTCTCCAAGCATGTAGGGCAGCTCCCAATCTCCTTCACTCCCCCTTTCACCTCCAAGCCCTTCAGGCTCCCATCCTTCACCAACTTCTGCAGCATAGGGAAGTTCACATGACACAGCCTCTCATGCCATGTCTCCCAATCGGCCTCTCCACTCCTTGATGAAGCCTTAGCCCATGCCGCACTCGCATCCACACCAGCAAGCACCTCACCATGTGTCTGCTGCTGCTGCACTTTCTTGACTGCTTCCAGGACCCCATCAGTTGGTGCAGTTGCATCTCCTCCTGCTGTTGCCTTTGCCGCTGCTGCCGTTGCTGCTGTTGGAGTCTTCCCATTCCAAGGGATGATGGGCAGCTGCCACAGGTCCTTGATGCAGCTGGTCTCCTCTTCCAGACTCCACAGCACCTTCTTCCCAAGCTTAGCACGGCAGCTGGTTGGTCCAAAGGTCACTTCGGCCTTACTCTTCTGCAGTCGCCGCACAGAGAGAAGGTTAGCAGACAAGCCTTTAACCAGCAGAACATTCCCAAGCCCCACAAGCTCCCCATTAGCTCCCTTAACCTTGGCATTCCCAACACCAATCACGGGAGCAAAGCACCTGACGCTGCTGCCACATACTTAATCTTCCCAGGGGGTTTTACCTCATCAAGCAAATCTGCCCGTGGGGTCATGTGACTGGTGCAACCCGAATCAATCACCCAGTGCGTGAGAGGGTGCATCACAACCTTTCCCACAGATCCCACATCACCCTCATGCCCATGCACATCCTCAACCATGAGATACATCCCAGGATAGGCGTTACCTTGTGCACCTTCACCTTGTGCACCTGAGCCTTGCACAGCGCCACCTTGTGCGCGTTCACCACTGGCGGCTTCATGCCTGGAGGTGACCATCCCTCCAGCCTGCTGAAGCACTTGAACCAAGGATGCCCGACCTTCTTGCAGTACCAGCAGGTGCCCTCCATTCTGGTACTCCCCCTGCCACTGGAGCTCCCATGCCCCTCATTATAGTCACCTCGGCCTCTACCTCTGCCAAAGCTCTCCCACGGCCTCGGCCTTTCCAACCCCCTCTTCCTCTGCCGCGCCCTGCAGCTCCATACCCCTCAGCAGTCTTAGTGGCAGCACCGCCTCCCACATGGCGTCTGCGGAAGTCCTCCTGCAGAATCTGCTGCCTTAGCCACTCAGGTGTCCATTGATCTTGCTGAGAGTTGAGGGTGGGGATGAGGTTGTCCCAAGAGTTGTCCAACACCGAGATGATCTTGGTGCACTGCTGCAGCTGAGATACACTGCTGCCCGCTGCTGCCATCCTTGCATAGGTGTCCTTGATCTTGTCAAGGACCGGCTTCACATCGTCCCCTGGTCGCATGGAGATGGCAGCAAGTTCCTTCTCGAGCACGATCACCATCGGGAGAGTGTTGGGCTGAATCACATCGCGTAGTAGTTTCCACGCCCTTGGACCCGAATCATCCGCTTCCACAAGATCCTTGATGTGCTCGAACATCTCCTTGTTGACCGATTGAAGGATGAGGTCGAAAAGCACCGCGCTTTTCTCAATCCACCGTTCACGTGCTTCGCCTTCTTCCGGCATCTTCTCTTCCCCAACAGCAATCTTCAGTAGCTTGTAGCGTTTGAAGGCACTCCTCATCCGTCCGCTCCATTCCTCATAGTTGGAGCCATCCAAAGCTTCAACTTTTGATGGCGGCGGCTCACTTGTCTTCTCAGCTACAGCTCCTCTTCCATTAGCATCTCCTCCTCTCTCATTCATCTTCTCCTTGAGAAATGACGAATTTCAGCCCCCCTTTGCTGTCCACACTCAGCTCCCTCGATATTTTCACAAGTGTCGGCGTCCACGAAATTTCGGCAGAGTTTCCCCTTAGCGGAAGACACATCCAACCTTTAGAACACCACTTAGGCACACCCACAGGCCATGGTGGGTCTAGAAGGGTCTTCACACTTCTGTAGACTCCTCTCAATGTCCTTAATATCGCTCTGATACCACTTGTTAGGATTAAGGACAGAGTCTAGGTGAACTTAGGAGCTAGAATTACTCAAAATATAAATCCGAAATTCTGGACAGAAAAGTCGTCTTCACAAGAAACGACGTCGACAAAACACTAGCCGTTGGAATGTCGCGAAACTTGGATATGTTGTAGCTCTTGATCTCAGCTACCGTTCCCAATTTGAATCACGTTGATTGATGAAGTATTCGCGACGCTATGGCTTTCGACGCACTAGGGGGTAAGCTGTAGGAGGAGAACTTAACTCAATCTCAAGAGTTCAATCAAAGTTCAAGAATCTCACAAGGAATTAGAAGGAGCAAGAGAAAGGTTGGGATAGGAAGAGAGGGATGAGAGGGAAGGTCCCAAGAGAGTCCCCAACCAAGGAAACCCCATAAGCACAAAGATTCCCTCCCTATAGGAACCCCAACTTTGACATTTGTCCCTTCCCAACCAATCCATCCAAGTTGGCCACCCTTGCCAACCTAGCTTGGTTGTTCCCAACCAATTTGCAGCTGTTACAGTGAGTGACAAATTTCCCCAACCCCAAAGGTCCCAACTCCATATAGAGTCACCCCACAACTTCACTTTGTAACCGCCGCAATTGTAACGCAAGCTCATGAACTTTGAATCTTCATAGCTTTCGCGTTCTTGCTCCGATTGAAGGATTCTCGTTGCGTCGGAAAGATCTTCTCAAGATCTATCATCACAAAAAACCTGCTCAAACAAAATAACACAAAACACATTCCCAAACTCCAGAACACATCACACACAAATTCTTGCACACGTTCAAACCACACATGCAAGTTGAAAAAATATGGGATGGGAGGCAGACAGAATGTGATAGCATATGATGACATCACACAACATGCCCAACAAAACCTCAGCTTTATTTCTTTTTTCAGATACTGTGCCATTTCTAAGCCCTTGTTTTGCATGAAAAATTAGTGCATGGGCACAAGATAATCGTGGCTTGTGCTCAGATCCAAAACCTAAGTGTGCAAAAAGTTATGGTATCGTATGTATTTTTTTCCAGTACTTGAGCATTTTCCTACGAGGCCTCAACTTGGTTATCTTGCTATTGAGCGTGCTCAAACATCTTACTTTTTGCATGCATGGTTAGTGTATGGGCTCAAGAGCATGCTGGCTTGTGCTCAGATGCAAAACCCAGGTGTGTGGGAAGTTATGGTATCTCAAGCATTATCGCATGTCCAAGTTCTTGAGTGATACCCCTCCAAACAACAACAAGTTTTTTTCATTTAGGTAATTTGTTCACTAAAACTCTTTCCTTTTGCATTCTTAGCTAGTGTATGGCCTCAAGATCATCATGGTTTGTGCTCAGATCCAAAATCCAAATGGTTGGGAAGTTAGAGTATGTCAACTATTGTCTCATGTCTAAACAATTGAGCGTTGCCCAACAAGACCTCAGCTTTATTTCTTTTTTCAGATACTGTGCCATTCCTAAGCCCTTGTTTTGCATTAAGAATTAGTGCATGGGCACAAGATAATCGTGGCTTGTGCTCAGATCCAAAACCTAAGTGTGCAAAAAGTTATGGTATCGTATGTGTTTTTTTCCAGTACTAGAGCATGTTCCTACGAGGCCTCAACTTGGTTATCTTGCTATTGAGCGTGCTCAAACATCTTACTTTTTGCATGCATGGTTAGTGTATGGGCTCAAGAGCATGCTGGCTTGTGCTCGGATGCAAAACCCAGGTGTGTGGGAAGTTATGGTATCTCAAGCATTATCGCATGTCCAAGTTCTTGAGTGATACCCCCCCAAACAACAACAAGTTTTTTTCATTTAGGTAATTTGTTCACTAAAACTCTTTCCTTTTGCATTCATAGCTAGTGTATGGCCTCAAGATCATCATGGTTTGTGCTCAGATCCAAAATCCAAATGGTTGGGAAGTTAGAGTATGTCAACTATTGTCTCATGTCTAAACAATTGAGCGTTGCCCAACAAAACCTCAGCTTTATTTCTTTTTTCAGATACTGTGCCATTCCTAAGCCCTTGTTTTGCATTAAGAATTAGTGCATGGGCACAAGATAATCGTGGCTTGTGCTCAGATCCAAAACCTAAGTGTGCAAAAATTTATGGTATCGTATGTATTTTTTTCCAGTACTTGAGCATTTTCCTACGAGGCCTCAACTTGGTTATCTTGCTATTGAGCGTGCTCAAACATCTTACTTTTTGCATGCATGGTTAGTGTATGGGCTCAAGAGCATGCTGGCTTGTGCTCGGATGCAAAACCCAGGTGTGTGGGATGTTATGGTATCTCAAGCATTGTCGCATGTCCAAGTTCTTGAGTGATACCCCCCCAAACAACAACAAGTTTTTTTCATTTAGGTAGTTTGTTCACTAAAACTCTTTCCTTTTGCATTCTTAGCTAGTGTATGGCCTCAAGATCATCATGGTGTGTGCTCAGATCCAAAATCCAAATGGTTGGGAAGTTAGAGTATGTCAACTATTGTCTCATGTCTAAACAATTGAGCGTTGCCCAACAAAACCTCAGCTTTATTTCTTTTTTCAGATACTGTGCCATTTCTAAGCCCTTGTTTTGCATGAAAAATTAGTGCATGGGCACAAGATAATCGTGGCTTGTGCTCAGATCCAAAACCTAAGTGTGCAAAATGTTATGGTATCGTATGTGTTTTTTTCCAGTACTTGAGCATTTTCCTACGAGGCCTCAACTTGGTTATCTTGCTATTGAGCGTGCTCAAACATCTTACTTTCTGCATGCATGGTTAGTGTATGGGCTCAAGAGCATGCTGGCTTGTGCTCGGATGCAAAACCCAGGTGTGTGGGATGTTATGGTATCTCAAGCATTGTCGCATGTCCAAGTTCTTGAAAGATACCCCCCCAAACAACAACAAGTTTTTTTCATTTAGGTAATTTGTTCACTAAAACTCTTTCCTTTTGCATTCTTAGCTAGTGTATGGCCTCAAGATCATCATGGTGTGTGCTCAGATCCAAAATCCAAATGGTTGGGAAGTTAGAGTATGTCAACTATTGTCTCATGTCTAAACAATTTAGCGTTGCCCAACAAAACCTCAGCTTTATTTCTTTTTTCAGATACTGTGCCATTTCTAAGCCCTTGTTTTGCATGAAAAATTAGTGCATGGGCACAAGATAATCGTGGCTTGTGCTCAGATCCAAAACCTAAGTGTGCAAAATGTTATGGTATCGTATGTGTTACTTTTTCCAGTACTTGAGCATTTTCCTACGAGGCCTCAACTTGGTTATCTTGCTATTGAGCGTGCTCAAACATCTTACTTTTTGCATGCATGGTTAGTGTATGGGCTCAAGAGCATGCTGGCTTGTGCTCGGATGCAAAACCCAGGTGTGTGGGAAGTTATGGTATCTCAAGCATGGTCGCATGTCCAAGTTCTTGAGTGATACCCCCCCAAACAACAACAAGTTTTTTTCATTTAGGTAATTTGTTCACTAAAACTCTTTCCTTTTGCATACATAGCTAGTGTATGGCCTCAAGATCATCATGGCTTGTGCTCAGATCCAAAATCCAAATGGTTGGGAAGTTAGAGTATGTCAACTATTGTCTCATGTCTAAACAATTGAGCGTTGCCCAACAAAACCTCAGCTTTATTTCTTTTTTCAGATACTGTGCCATTCCTAAGCCCTTGTTTTGCATTAAGAATTAGTGCTTGGGCACAAGATAATCGTGGCTTGTGCTCAGATCCAAAACCTAAGTGTGCAAAATGTTATGGTATCGTATGTGTTTTTTTCCAGTACTTGAGCATTTTCCTACGAGGCCTCAACTTGGTTATCTTGCTATTGAGCGTGCTCAAACATCTTACTTTTTGCATGCATGGTTAGTGTATGGGCTCAAGAGCATGCTGGCTTGTGCTCGGATGCAAAACCCAGGTGTGTGGGATGTTATGGTATCTCAAGCATTGTCGCATGTCCAAGTTCTTGAGTGATACCCCCCCAAACAACAACAAGTTTTTTTCATTTAGGTAATTTGTTCACTAAAACTCTTTCCTTTTGCATTCATAGCTAGTGTATGGCCTCAAGATCATCATGGTTTGTGCTCAGATCCAAAATCCAAATGGTTGGGAAGTTAGAGTATGTCAACTATTGTCTCATGTCTAAACAATTGAGCGTTGCCCAACAAAACCTCAGCTTTATTTCTTTTTTCAGATACTGTGCCACTTCTAAGCCCTTGTTTTGCATTAAAAATTAGTGCATGGGCACAAGATAATCGTGGCTTGTGCTCAGATCCAAAACCTAAGTGTGCAAAATGTTATGGTATCGTATGTGTTTCTTTTTCCAGTACTTGAGCATTTTCCTACGAGGCCTCAACTTGGTTATCTTGCTATTGAGCGTGCTCAAACATCTTACTTTTTGCATGCATGGTTAGTGTATGGGCTCAAGAGCATGCTGGCTTGTGCTCGGATGCAAAACCCAGGTGTGTGGGAAGTTATGGTATCTCAAGCATGGTCGCATGTCCAAGTTCTTGAGTGATACCCCACCAAACAACAACAAGTTTTTTTCATTTAGGTACTTTTTTCACTAAAACTCTTTCCTTTTGCATACATAGCTAGTGTATGGCCTCAAGATCATCATGGCTTGTGCTCAGATCCAAAATCCAAATGGTTGGGAAGTTAGAGTATGTCAACTATTGTCTCATGTCTAAACAATTGAGCGTTGCCCAACAAAACCTCAGCTTTATTTCTTTTTTCAGATACTGTGCCATTCCTAAGCCCTTGTTTTGCATGAAAAATTAGTGCATGGGCACAAGATAATCGTGGCTTGTGCTCAGATCCAAAACCTAAGTGTGCAAAAAGTTATGGTATCGTATGTGTTTTTTTCCAGTACTTGAGCATTTTCCTACGAGGCCTCAACTTGGTTATCTTGCTATTGAGCGTGCTCAAACATCTTACTTTTTGCATGCATGGTTAGTGTATGGGCTCAAGAGCATGCTGGCTTGTGCTCGGATGCAAAACCCAGGTGTGTGGGAAGTTATGGTATCTCAAGCATGGTCGCATGTCCAAGTTCTTGAGTGATACCCCCCCAAACAACAACAAGTTTTTTTCATTTAGGTAATTGGTTCACTAAAACTCTTTCCTTTTGCATTCATAGCTAGTGTATGGCCTCAAGATCATCATGGTTTGTGCTCAGATCCTAAATCCAAATGGTTGGGAAGTTAGAGTATGTCAACTATTGTCTCATGTCTAAACAATTGAGCGTTGCCCAACAAAACCTCAGCTTTATTTCTTTTTTCAGATACTGTGCCACTTCTAAGCCCTTGTTTTGCATTAAAAATTTGTGCATGTGCACAAGATAATCGCTTAGCTCTGCTTCGCTTCGCTTCGTTTTGCTTCTCTTCGCTTCGCTTAGCTTAGCTTCGCTTCGCTTAGCTTTGCTTAGCTTCGCTTAGCTTCGCTTCGCTTTGCTTCGCTTTGCTTCTCTTTGCTTCGCTTAGCTTTGCTTAGCTTTGCTTCACCTAGCTTCGCTTTGCTTTGCTTAGCTTCACTTCGCTTCGCTTAGCTTTGCTTAGCTTCGCTTAGCTTCTCTTAGCTTCGCTTCACTTTGCTTGGCTTAGCTTCGCTTCGCTTCGCTTCGCTTCATTTTGCTTCGCTTCCCTTTGCTTCGCTTAGCATCGCTTAGCTTTGCTTCGCTTTGCTTCGCTTTGCTTCTCTTCGCTTCGCTTAGCTTTGCTTCGCTTAGCTTCGCTTAGCTTCGCTTCGCTTTGCTTCGCTTCGCTTAGCTTCGCTTCGCTTCGATTCGCTTCGCTTAGCTTCGCTTCGCTTCGCTTAGCTTCGCTTAGCTTCGCTTCGCTTCGCTTCGCTTCGCTTAGCTTCGCTTAGCTTGGCTTCGCTTCGCTTCATTTTGCTTCGCTTAGCTTCTCTTTGCTTCGTTTCGCTTCGATTCGCTTCCCTTTGCTTCGCTTAGCTTCGCTTAGCTTTGCTTCGCTTTGCTTCGCTTTGCTTCTCTTCGCTTCACTTAGCTTAGCTTCGCTTCACTTCGCTTAGCTTCGCTTCGCTTCGCTTCGCTTAGCTTTGCTTAGCTTCGCTTAGCTTCGCTTCGCTTTGCTTCGCTTCGCTTCCCTTTGCTTCGCTTAGCTTCGCTTAGCTTTGCTTCGCTTTGCTTCGCTTTGCTTCTCATCGCTTCGCTTAGCTTTGCTTCGCTTTGCTTCGCTTCGCTTCGCTTAGCTTCGCTTAGCTTCGCTTCGCTTTGCTTCGCTTCGCTTCGCTTCGCTTCGCTTCTCTAAGCTTCGCTTCGCTTCGATTCGCTTCGCTTAGCTTCGCTTCGCTTTGCTTAGCTTCGCTTAGCTTCGCTTAGCTTTGCTTCGCTTCGCTTAGCTTGGCTTGGCTTCGCTTCGCTTCGCGTCGCTTCATTTTGCTTCGCTTCGCTTCGCTTTGCTTCGCTTCGCTTCCCTTCGCTTCGCTTCGCTTCGCTTAGCTTCGCTTCGCTTCCCTTTGCTTCGCTTAGCTTCGCTTAGCTTCGCTTCGCTTAGCTTCGCTTCGCTTCGATTCGCTTCGCTTAGCTTCGCTTCGCTTCGCTTAGCTTCGCTTAGCTTCGCTTCGCTTCGCTTCGCTTCGCTTAGCTTCGCTTAGCTTGGCTTCGCTTTGCTTCGCTTCGCTTCATTTTGCTTCGCTTAGCTTCTCTTCGCTTCGCTTCGCTTCGCTTCGCTTCCCTTTGCTTCGCTTAGCTTCGCTTAGCTTTGCTTCGCTTTGCTTCTCTTCGCTTCGCTTAGCTTAGCTTCGCTTCACTTCGCTTAGCTTCGCTTCGCTTCGCTTCGCTTAGCTTTGCTTAGCTTCGCTTAGCTTCGCTTCGCTTTGCTTCGCTTCGCTTCCCTTTGCTTCGCTTAGCTTCGCTTAGCTTTGCTTCGCTTTGCTTGGCTTTGCTTCTCATCGCTTCGCTTAGCTTTGCTTCGCTTTGCTTCGCTTCGCTTCGCTTAGCTTCGCTTAGCTTCGCTTCGCTTTGCTTCGCTTCGCTTCGCTTCGCTTCGCTTCTCTAAGCTTCGCTTCGCTTCGATTCGCTTCGCTTAGCTTCGCTTCGCTTTGCTTAGCTTCGCTTAGCTTCGCTTAGCTTGGCTTGGCTTGGCTTCGCTTCGCTTAGATTCGCTTCGCTTCGCTTCGCTTAGCTTCGCTTCGCTTCGCTTCGCTTGGCTTCATTTTGCTTCGCTTCGCTTCGCTTTGCTTCGCTTTGCTTCGCTTCGCTTCGCTTTGCTTCGCTTCGCTTCGCTTCGCTTCGCTTCGCTTCGCTTCGCTTCGCTTCGCTTCGCTTCGCTTCGCTTCGCTTCGCTTCGCTTCGCTTCGCTTCGCTTCGCTTCGCTTCGCTTCGCTTCGCTTCGCTTCGCTTCGCTTCGCTTCGCTTAGCTTCGCTTCGCTTCCCTTTGCTTCGCTTAGCTTCTCTTAGCTTCGATTAGCTTCGCTTCGCTTCGCTCCGCTTCGCTTCGCTTCGCTTAGCTTCGCTTTGCTTCGCTTCGCTTCCCTTTGCTTCGCTTAGCTTAGCTTAGCTTTGCTTCGCTTTGCTTCTCTTCGCTTCGCTTAGCTTTGCTTCGCTTCGCTTCGTTTTGCTTCGCTTCGCTTCGCTTAGCTTCGCTTAGCTTCGCTTAGCTTGGCTTGGCTTCGCTTCGCATCGTTTCATTTTGCTTTCGCTTCGCTTCGCTTCGCTTAGCTTCGCTTTGCTTTGCTTCGCTTCCCTTTGCTTCGCTTAGCTTAGCTTCGCTTTGCTTCTCTTCTCTTCGCTTAGCTTCGCTGAGCTTTGCTTATCTTCGCTTCGCTTTGCTTCGCTTCACTTAGCTTCGCTTAGCTTCGCTTCGCTTAGCTTCGCTTTGCTTCTCTTCTCTTCGCTTAGCTTCGCTTAGCTTTGCTTAGCTTCGGTTCGCTTTACTTCCCTTCGCCTTGCTTCGCTTAGCTTCGCTTAGCTTCGCTTCGCTTCGCTTAGCTTCGCTTCGCCTCGCTTAGCTTCGCTTCACTTAGCTTCGCTTAGCTTGGCTTGGCTTGGCTTGGCTTCACTTAGCTTCGCTTTGCTTTGCTTTGCTTCGCTTCGCTTTGCTTCGCTTAGCTTCGCTTAGCTTGGCTTGGCTTGGCTTGGCTTGGCTTCGCTTCGCTTCGCTTCGCTTTGCTTCGCTTCACTTCGCTTCACTTAGTTTCGCTTTGGTTCTCTTCGCTTCGCTTAGCTTCGCTTCACTTAGCTTCGCTTTGCTTCGCTTAGCTTCGCTTAGCTTTGCTTAGCTTCGCATAGCTTCGCTTCGCTTTGCTTTGCTTCGCTTCGTTTCGCTTAGCTTGGCTTGGCTTGGCTTAGCTTCGCTTCGCTTCGCTTCGCTTAGCTTTGCTTCGCTTTGCTTACCTTTGCTTAGCTTCGCTTTGCTTTGCTTCGCTTCGCTTTGCTTAGCTTCGCTTAGCTTGGCTTCGCTTCGCTTCGCTTCGCTTCGCTTCGCTTTGCTTCGCTTCGCTTCGCTTCGCTTCGCTTTGCTTCGCTTCGCTTCGCTTCGCTTCGCTTTGCTTCGCTTCGCTTCGTTTTGCTTCGTTTTGCTTCACTTCACTTAGCTTCGCTTTGCTTAGCTTCGCTTCGGTTCGCTTCGCTTTGCTTAGCTTCGCTTCGCTTTGCTTAGCTTCGCTTCGCTTCGCTTAGCTTCGCTTAGCTTCGCTTCGCTTCGCTTAGCTTCGCTTCGCTTTGCTTAGCTTCGCTTCACTTAGCTTCGCTTTGCTTCGCTTTAGCTTCGCTTCGCTTCGCTTAGCTTTCCTTAGCTTTGCTTAGCTTTGCTTCGCTTTCCTTCGCTTCGCTTCGCTTCGCTTTGCTTAGCTTCGCTTCGCTTCGCTTCGCTTTGCTTAGCTTCACTTCGCTTCGCTTAGCTTCGCTTCGCTTCGCTTCGCTTAGCTTCGCTTCCCTTAGCTTCGCTTTGCTTCGCTTAGCTTTCCTTAGCTTTGCTTAGCTTCACTTCGCTTTGCTTTGATTCGCTTCGCTTCGTTTAGCTTCGCTTCGCTTAGCTTCGCTTAGCTTCGCTTCGCTTAGCTTCGCTTCGCTTTGCTTCGCTTAGCTTCGCTTCGCTTAGCTTCGCTTCGCTTTGCTTCGCTTAGCTTCGCTTAGCTTTGCTTCGCTTTGCATCGCTTTGCTTCTCTTCGCTTCGTTGAGCTTTGCTTCGCTTCGCTTCGCTTTGCCTCGCTTAGCTTCGCTTCGCTTTGCTAAGCTTCGCTTAGCATCGCTTGACTTAGCTTCGCTTAGCTTCGCTTAGCTTCCCTTATCTTCGCTTGGATTCGCTTAGCTTTGCTTCGTTTCGCTTCGCTAAGCTTCGCTTCGATTAGCTTCGTGTTCGCTTCGCTTAGCTTCGCTTCTCTTCGCTTCGCCTAGCTTTGCATCGCTTCCCTTTACTTCGCTTCTCTTCGCTTAGCTTCTCCTAGCTTCCCTTAGCTTTGCTTCGCTTCACTTTGCTTAGCTTCGCTTAGCTTCGTGTTCGCTTCGCTTAGCTTCGCTTCTCTTCGCTTCGCCTAGCTTTGCTTCGCTTCGCTTAACTTCGCTTCTCTTCGCTTAGCTTCGCCTAGCTTCCCTTAGCTTTGCTTCG
Organism: Closterium sp. NIES-67; assembly: GCA_027943415.1. Taxonomy (NCBI): domain Eukaryota; kingdom Viridiplantae; phylum Streptophyta; class Zygnematophyceae; order Desmidiales; family Closteriaceae; genus Closterium; species Closterium sp. NIES-67. The sequence goes on from BQMB01001803.1 coordinate 19,067, forward strand.
CTTCACTTTGCTTCGCTTCGCTTAGCTTCGTGTTCGCTTCGCTTAGCTTCGCTTCTCTTCGCTTCGCCTAGCTTTGCTTCGCTTCGCTTAACTTCGCTTCTCTTCGCTTCTCTTCAAATAGCTTCCCTTCGCTTCGCTTAGCTTCGCTTACCTTCACTAAGCTTCGCTTTGCTTAGCTTCGCTTCGCTTCGCTTCGCTTTGCTTAGCTTCGCTTCGCTTTGCTTAGCTTCACTTCGCTTCGCTTAGCTTCGCTTCGCTTCGCTTAGCTTCGCTTAGCTTCGCTTAGCTTCGCTTCACTTAGCTTCGCTTTGCTTAGCTTCACTTCGCTTCGCTTAGCTTCGCTTCGCTTCGCTTAGCTTCGCTTAGCTTCGCTTAGCTTCGCTTCTCTTTGCTTCGCTTAGCTTCGCTTCTCTTTGCGTCGCTTAGCTTCGCTTAGCTTCGCTTAGCTTCGCTTCTCTTCGCTTCGCTTCGCTTCTCTTTGCTTCGCTTAGCTTCGCTTAGCTTCGCTTCTCTTTGCTTCGCTTCGCTTCTCTTTGCTTCGCTTAGCTTCGCTTAGCTTCGCTTTGCTTCTCTTTGCTTCGCTTAGCTTTGCTTAGCTTTGCTTCACCTAGCTTCGCTTTGCTTTGCTTAGCTTCACTTCGCTTCGCTTAGCTTTGCTTAGCTTCGCTTAGCTTCGCTTAGCTTCGCTTTGCTTTGCTTAGCTTCGCTTCGCTTCGCTTCGCTTAGCTTCGCTTTGCTTTGCTTCGCTTCCCTTTGCTTCGCTTAGCTTCGCTTAGCTTTGCTTCGCTTTGCTTCTCTTCGCTTCGCTTAGCTTAGCTTCGCTTCGCTTCGCTTAGCTTCGCTTCGCTTCGCTTCGCTTCGCTTAGCTTTGCTTAGCTTCGCTTAGCTTCGCTTCGCTTTGCTTCGCTTTGCTTCTCTTTGCTTTGCTTAGCTTTGCTTAGCTTCGCTTCACCTAGCTTCGCTTTGCTTTGCTTAGCTTCACTTCGCTTCGCTTAGCTTTGCTTAGCTTCGCTTAGCTTCGCTTAGCTTCGCTTAGCTTCGCTTTGCTTTGCTTTGCTTCGCTTTGCTTCGCTTAGCTTCGCTTTGCTTCGCTTCGCTTCGCTTCGCTTCGCTTAGCTTCGCTTCCCTTAGCTTCGCTTTGCTTTGCTTTGCTTCGCTTCGCTTTGCTTTGCTTTGCTTAGCTTCGCTTCGCTTAGCTTCCCTTTGCTTCGCTTAGCTTCGCTTCGCCTCGCTTAGCTTTTCTTAGCTTTGCTTAGCGTCGCTTCGCTTTGCTTCGCTTCGCTTCGCTTCGCTTCGCTTAGCTTCGCTTTGCTTCGCTTCGCTTCGCTTCGTTTTGCTTCGCTTCGCTTCGCTTAGCTTCGCTTCGGTTCGCTTCGCTTTGCTTTGCTTCGCTTCGCTTCCTTTAGCTTTGCTTAGCTTCGCTTCGCTTCGCTTCGCTTCGCTTCGCTTCGCTTCGCTTAGCTTTGCTTTGCTTCGCTTAGCTTTGCTTAGCTTGGCTTAGCTTCACTTAGCTTCCCTTAGCTTTGCTTAGCTTCGCTTCGCGTCGCTTCGCTTTGCTTTGCTTCGCTTAGCTTTGCTTAGCTTGGCTTAACTTCACTTAGCTTCGCTTAGCTTCGCTTAGCTTCGCTTCGCGTCGCTTCGCTTTGCTTCGCTTCACTTAGATTCGCTTAGCATCGCTTCGCTTAGCTTTGCTTTTTTCGCTTAGATTCGCTTAGCTTCGCTTAGCTTCGTTTTGCTTAGCTTCGCTTCGCTTAGCTTCGCTTCTCTTCGCTTAGCTTTGCTTCGCTTAGCTTCGCTTAGCTTCGCTTCGCTTCGCTTCGCTTCGCTTCGCTTAGCTTGGCTTCGCTTCGCTTACCTTTGCTTACCTTTGCTTAGCTTCCCTTAGCTTCGCTTAGCTTACCTTAGCTTCGCTTAGCTTCGCTTCGCTTCGATTCGCTTTGCTTCGCTTCGCTTAGCTTCGCTTAGCTTCGCTGAGCTTCACTTCGATTCGCTTTGACTCGCTTCGCTTAGCTTCGCTTAGCTTTGCTGAGCTTCGCTTCGCTTCGCTTCCCTTCGCTTCCCTTCGCTTTGCTTCGCTTCGCTTCGCTTCGCTTAGCTTTGCTTCGCTTCGTTTAGCTTTGCTTAGCTTGGCTTAGCTTCACTTAGCTCCCCTTAGCTTTGCTTAGCTTCGCTTCGCGTCGCTTCGCTTTGCTTTGCTTCGCTTAGCTTTGCTTAGCTTGGCTTAACTTCACTTAGCTTCGCTTAGCTTCGCTTCGCGTCGCTTCGCTTCGCTTCGCTTTGCTTCGCTTCACTTAGATTCGCTTAGCATCGCTTCGCTTAGCTTTGCTGAGCTTCGCTTAGATTCGCTTAGCTTCGCTTAGCTTCGTTTTGCTTAGCTTCGCTTCGCTTAGCTTCGCTTCTCTTCGCTTAGCTTCGCTTAGCTTCGCTTAGCTTCGCTTAGCTTCGCTTCGCTTCACTTCGCTTCGCTTAGCTTGGCTTCGCTTCGCTTACCTTTGCTTAGCTTTGCTTAGCTTCCCTTAGCTTCGCTTAGCTTACCTTAGCTTCGCTTAGCTTCGCTTCGCTTCGATTCGCTTTGCTTCGCTTCGATTAGCTTTGCTTAGCTTCGCTGAGCTTCACTTCGATTCGCTTTGACTCGCTTCGCTTAGCTTCGCTTCGCTTCGCTTCGCTTCGCTTCGCTTCGCTTCCCTTCGCTTCCCTTCGCTTTGCTTCGCTTCGCTTCGCTTCGCTTAGCTTTGCTTCGCTTCGTTTAGCTTTGCTTAGCTTGGCTTAGCTTCACTTAGCTCCCCTTAGCTTTGCTTAGCTTCGCTTCGCGTCGCTTCGCTTTGCTTTGCTTCGCTTAGCTTTGCTTAGCTTGGCTTAACTTCACTTAGCTTCGCTTAGCTTCGCTTCGCGTCGCTTCGCTTTGCTTCGCTTCGCTTAGATTCGCTTAGCTTCGCTTCGCTTAGCTTCGCTTAGCTTCGCTTAGATTCGTTTAGCTTCGCTAAGCTTCGCTTCGCTTAGCTTCGCCTCGCTTCGCTTAGCTTTCCTTGGCTTTGCTTAGCTTTGCTTCGCTTTGCTTTGCTTAGATTCGCTTAGCTTAGCTTCGCTTCGCTTCGCTTAGCTTCGCTTCGCTTCGCTTCGCCTCGCTTCGCTTTGCTTAGCTTTGCTTCGCTTCGCTTAGCTTCGCTTTGCTTCGCTTAGCTTCGCTTCGCTTCGCTTAGCTTTGCTTAGCTTCGCTTAGCTTCGCTTCGCTTTGCTTTGCTTCGCTTCGTTTTGCTTAGCTTTGCTTGGCTTGGCTTCGCTTCGCTTCGCTTAGCTTTGCTTCGCTTCGCTTACATTTGTTTAGCTTCGCTTTGCTTTGCTTCGCTTCGCTTCGCTTTGCTTCGCTTCGCTTCGCTTAGCTTGGCTTCGCTTCGCTTAGCTTCGCTTCGCTTCGCTTCGTTTTGCTTCGCTTTGCTTCGCTTCGCTTCGCTTAGCTTCGCTTTGGCTCGCTTCACTTTGCTTAGCTTCGCTTCGCTTTGCTTAGCTTCGCTTCGCTTCGCTTCGCTTCGCTTCGCTTCGCTTTGCTTCGCTTAGCTTCGCTTCGCTTCGCTTAGCTTCGCTTAGCTTCGCTTCCCTTAGCTTCGCTTTGCTTCGCTTAGCTTCGCTTTGCTTCGCTTAGCTTTCCTTAGCTTTGCTTAGCGTTGCTTCGCTTTGCTTCGCTTCGCTTCGCTTTGCTTTGCTTCGCTTCGCTTCCCTTTGCTTAGCTTCGCTTCGCTTCGCTTCGCTTCGCTTCGCTTTGCTTCGCTTCGCTTCTCTTCGCTTCGTTTTGCTTCGCTTCGCTCCGCTTAGCTTCGCTTCGGTTCGCTTCGCTTTGCTTAGCTTCGCTTCGCTTTGCTTAGCTTCGCTTCGATTCGCTTCAATTAGCTTCGCTTCGCTTTGCTTAGCTTCGCTTCGCTTAGCTTCGCTTCGCTTCGCTTAGCTTCGCTTCGCTTCGCTTAGCTTCGCTTCACTTAGCTTCGCTTTGCTTCGCTTAGCTTCGCTTAGCTTTCCTTAGCTTTGCTTAGCTTCGCTTCGCTTCGCTTCGCTTCGCTTCGCTTCGCTTCGCTTTGCTTAGCTTCACTTCGCTTCGCTTAGATTCGCTTTGCTTCGCTTCGCTTCCCTTTGCTTCGCTTCGCTTCTCTTAGCTTTGCATCGCTTTGCTTCTCTTCGCTTCGCTTCGCTTTGCTTCGCTTATCTTCGCTTGGCTTGGCTTCGCTTTGCTTCTCTTCGCTTCTCTTAGCTTCGCTTAGCTTCGCTTCCCTTAGCTTCGCTTTGCTTCGCTTAGCTTCGCTTCTCTTCGCTTAGCTTTGCTTAGCTTCGCTTCGCTTTGCTTTGCTTCGCTTCGCTTCGCTTAGCTTTGCTTAGCTTTGCTTCGCTTTGCTTTGCTTCGCTTCGCTTCGCTTAGCTTTGCTTAACTTGGCTTCGCTTCGCTTCGCTTCGCTTAGCTTCGCTTTGCTTAGCTTCGCTTCGCTTAGCTTCGCTTCAGTTCGCTTCGCTTTGCTTAGCTTCGCTTCGCTTTGCTTAGCTTCGCTTCGCTTCGCTTCGCTTTGCTTCGCTTAGCTTCGCTTCGCTTCGCTTCGCTTCGCTTAGCTTTCCTTAGCTTTGCTTAGCTTCGCTTCGCTTTGCTTCGCTTCGATTCGCTTCGCTTAGCTTCGCTTCGCTTCGCTTAGCTTCGCTTAGCTTCGCTTAGCTTCGCTTCGCTTCGCTTCGCTTAGCTTCGCTTAGCTTGGCTTCGCTTCGCTTCGCTTCGCTTAGCTTCGCTTCGCTTCGCTTCGCTTCATTTTGCTTCGCTTCGCTTTGCTTTGCTTCGCTTCGCTTCGCTTCGCTTCGCTTCGCTTCGCTTCGCTTCGCTTAGCTTCGCTTTGCTTCGCTTCGCTTCCCTTTGCTTCGCTTCGCTTCGCTTCCCTTTGCTTCGCTTAGCTTCGCTTAGCTTTGCTTCGCTTTGCTTCGCTTTGCTTCTCATCGCTTCGCTTAGCTTTGCTTCGCTTTGCTTCGCTTAGCTTCGCTTAGCTTCGCTTCGCTTTGCTTCGCTTCGCTTAGCTTCGCTTCGCTTTGCTTCGCTTCTCTAAGCTTCGCTTCGCTTCGATTCGCTTCGCTTAGCTTCTCTTCGCTGCGCTTAGCTTCGCTTAGCTTCGCTTCGCTTCGCTTAGCTTCGCTTAACTTGGCTTGGCTTTGCTTAGCTTCGCTTCGCTTCGCTTCGCTTCATTTTGCTTCGCTTAGCTTCGCTTCGCTTCGCTTCGCTTCCCTTCGCTTTGCTTCGCTTCGCTTAGCTTTGCTTCGCTTCGTTTAGCTTTGCTTAGCTTGGCTTAGCTTCACTTAGCTCCCCTTAGCTTTGCTTAGCTTCGCTTCGCGTCGCTTCGCTTTGCTTTGCTTCGCTTAGCTTTGCTTAGCTTGGCTTAACTTCACTTAGCTTCGCTTAGCTTCGCTTAGCTTCGCTTTGCGTCGCTTCGCTTTGCTTCGCTTCACTTAGATTCGCTTAGCATCGCTTCGCTTAGCTTTGCTTAGCTTCGCTTAGATTCGCTTAGCTTCGCTTAGCTTCGTTTTGCTTAGCTTCGCTTCGCTTAGCTTCGCTTCTCTTCGCTTAGCTTTGCTTCGCTTAGCTTCGCTTAGCTTCGCTTAGCTTCGCTTAGCTTCGCTTCGCTTCGCTTCGCTTCGCTTAGCTTGGCTTCGCTTCGCTTACCTTTGCTTAGCTTTGCTTAGCTTCCCTTAGCTTCGCTTAGCTTACCTTAGCTTCGCTTAGCTTCGATTCGCTTCGATTCCGCTTCGCTTCGCTTCCGCTTAGCTTCGATTCGCTTCGATTCGC
>BQMB01001804.1:0-15000 GCA_027943415.1 Closterium sp. NIES-67
AATTTTAATAAAGAACAATAAATTATATATCAGAGTAAATCTGAAATGAAGCTGTAAGTAATAAATTTCCTAAGGCTACAGGAAGAAGAAATTTCCAACCCAAATCTAATAATTGATCCATACGTACTCTAGGTAAAGTCCAACGAGTAAGAATGGTAATAAATACGAAGATATATGCCTTTGTAATTGTAATAGCTAATCCAAAAAAAACATTCAAAAAGCTTATTAATGTTTCATTAGATAAGAATGTAAAATATTCGCTGACAATAGGAATTGAAAAATCCCATCCGCCTAAATAAAGAACTGAAACAAATAAAGCTGATACTAATAAATTAATATAAGAACCAACATAGAACAGACCAAATTTAATACCACAATATTCTGTTTGATACCCCGCTACTAATTCTTCTTCAGCTTCAGGTAAATCGAAAGGCAAGCGCTCACATTCAGCTAAAGCAGCTATTAAAAAAACGAAAAATCCGATCGGTTGACGCCAGATATTCCATCCTAAAATTCCAAATTTTGATTGTTCTTCCACAATATCAATAGTACTTAAACTATGAGATAATTATAGTCGATAAGAAGAGAATTCTTCTTATCTCTAATACAAAACTGTACATGAAGCAAAAACTTCATACAGCTCCTCGATAACTAAATAAAGTTATTGAAAAATTTTTTGAAATACTGACAAATTTCTTATTATTAAAAATTTAATAATGAAAAATCACAAACAATGGTCATTATAGTTATCGTGATTCTATTGGTTGAAAAGAACTGTATTTTGAACTTCAGAATCTATCTTAATCTTTCCAAATAAACAATTATGCGAAATAATAAATCATTGATCACAAATAATTATATAACAAATAAGAAAGATTTTTTTCGTTCCAAACAATCATGATTGAGTAATTAGGTAAATACTTAAAGTCGATTTTTTAGAGAAACACAGGCTATAGAACTCTACCATGCAAGCTCTCTATTATTACATAACAATATATATTTAGATATTTATCTAATTTCTATCTATATTTAACGACTTGTTGCATAGAGCATATAACCTATCTCAATAACACTTACTCTTATTGTATAGTTTCTTACTTTGATGAAACTTTTTCACATTTGCTTTTAGGATTAAATAAATGACTATCTTCCTTAAGTTTTATTTTGTGAACAATAATCACTCTTGTGTTTAGAGGATGGGATTCGAATAATATACTACCTATAAAAACTATAGTTATATCTCACCCATATGATTGTTTAGTCATGAGTATAATAGCTACAAATAGGCTTGGAATACTCATAAATTCTTAAAAAATATTAAGAATTAAATACGAACCACACGCAGAGCAATAGATAAAACACATAAAGCTAAAGGTATCTCATAACTAATAGATTGAGCAGCTGCTCTTAATCCACCTAAAAAAGAATATTTATTATTAGATCCATAACCTGCAATTAATAATCCTAAAGGTGCTACACTAGAAACAACAATCCAAAAAAAGATTCCTAGGCCTATATCAGCTACTATTAAATTAGGTCCGAATGGAACAACTAAATAACTTAAAACTACAGGAATTAGCACAATAGCAGGACCAAGTGTAAAAAGTAGTGGATCAGCTTTAGCAGGAATAATATCTTCTTTAAATACTAATTTTAAACCATCAGCTAATGCTTGTATTACACCCAGTGGACCTGCATATTCAGGACCAATACGTTGTTGTGCAGCTGCAGATATTTTTCTTTCTAACCATACAATAACCAATACACCTAAAGTTGCACCAATAATGACCGACAGGATAGGAATACAAATCCATAGAAATTCAGAAAATTCTTTAGGTATACCAATTTGACACAATAGATCAATAACTCTCTCATCCAGGGCTCTAGTAGATGCCATTTAACGATCAACCTCCCCCATAATAATATCAATACTACCAAGTATAGTCATAATATCCGCAAGTTTCATTCCTTTTACTAATTGAGGAAGAATTTGTAAATTAATAAATCCTGGTGGTCTAATTTTCCATCGCCATGGGAATAAGCTGTCATCTCCAATTAAATAAACACCAAGTTCACCTTTAGGAGCTTCAACTCTGACATAATGCTCTTGTTTAGGTAATTTAAAAGTTGGAGATGGTTTTTTACTAATAAATTGATATTCAAAATCATTCCACGGAGAACTTTCTTTACTTAATAAACCTATTCTACGAGCTTCCAAATTTTCATAAGGTCCTCCAGGAATAGTTTTTAGTGCTTGTTGAATAATTTTAGTGGATTCTCTCATTTCACCAATACGTACTAAATAGCGTGCTAAGCAATCTCCTTCAGTTTGCCATTCAACCTGCCAATCAAATTCATCATAACACTCATAGTGATCTACTTTTCGAAGATCCCATTGAACTCCTGAAGCACGTAACATAGCACCAGACAGTCCCCAATTAATAGCTTCTTCTCTACCAATAATCCCTACACCTTGAACTCTTTTAAGAAAAATAGGATTTCTAGTAATTAATCTTTCATATTCATTGATCTTAGGTAAGAAATAATCACAGAAATCTAAACATTTATCTACCCATCCATAAGGTAAATCGACTGCGACTCCACCGATACGAAAATAATTGTGCATCATTCTCATACCAGTGGCTGCTTCAAAAAGATCATAAATCATTTCCCTTTCTCTGAAAATATAAAAAAAGGGAGTTTGTGCTCCAATATCAGCCATAAAAGGACCTAGCCATAATAAATGCGAAGCTATTCTGCTTAATTCTAACATTATAACTCGTATATAACTAGCTCTTTTTGGTACTTGAATATTAGCTAATCTTTCTGGTGCATTTACCGTTACTGCTTCTGTAAACATAGTAGCCAGATAATCCCATCGAGTAACATATGGAAGATATTGCAATGTAGTTCTATTTTCTGCAATTTTTTCCATTCCTCGATGTAAATATCCTAAAATGGGTTCACAATCTACTACATTTTCACCATCCAGAGTCACAATGAGTCTCAAAACTCCGTGCATTGATGGATGGTGTGGCCCCATACTTATTATCATGGGATCTGTTTTAGTCGTAAGCATGGTCATAAATCCATCTCTCCTCTTGGTTTTTCCGAGCGTCTAACCATAAATTCATCATATTGGAAAACATATTTTATGCTTATTCAAATATAAGTATGTTTCAGAGATATAAATATATTGAATATATATATCCAATTACGAATATTTGAAAATCCTCGCCTCTACCCTGAAATCATATTTGTTTTTTAAGAATATTTTTCTTTAATTTCTACACTAAAAAGATCATTATTAGAATAGTTAACATAGTAGATAATTACTAGTTAATTTACTATGTAATTAACTGGCAGTTTGTCTTTTTGTTCCTCGAATTCCTAAGTCATTAATTAAATTTTGATATCTTACAGTATCTTGGCGATACAAATAAGTTAATAAACGTTTACGTTTGCCTAAGATTTTTCTTAATCCTCTTTGAGAAGAAAAATCTTTATTATGCATTTTCAAATGAGAACTTAAGCGAGCTACTTTTTCTGTCAAGATACATATTTGTGCTTCAGTCGAACCTGGATTATCAATATAAGATTGGTTTAATAGTGTTTTTGTAATCATAAAATTAGATTCTCCTAATCATCTAATGATTTTAGTCTTTATTATAACATTATAACACGCTATGTGAAGCTATACATTTTCATTGTTTGTAGCAATTCTTGGGATGATAATCGAAAGAAAATTTCATGATGAATATTTTTGATATTTTCTTATTAAGAAATACCATTAAAACATTCAAAAGAAAGAGGATAAACTTGTTTTGCAGTCTAACAACATACAGTTTGAACAATTTAATAATCTATTAAAATAAAATTGCATACTATTAGACTGCAAAATTAATAGAATTCTTTCAAAGAATTCCCATTTCTCATAAAACCTTCTCTTATTTAATCAATGTTTCGAATGGATAGTATTCACTATTTTGGGAATATAAACAAAACTACAAAAAGCTACGTATCCTTAATAAACTGAAGCGACTTTGATTGGCTGTACCTAACCAAAATCTATTCATACAAGCAAGATCTTCGATTCTATGACTAGGCCATAAAAATCTCATAATAGTATCTTTGTTAGTTATAATTTCTTTGCTTATTTTATGATCTTTTGATTTATTAATCTTTCTAGTTTTATTTATTATTTTTTTGGAATCTTTTTTTACGAATTGATTTCCTTTTTCATATTGGTTTATACTTTCTTCTAAATCTAAACTTTCTAATATTCTTAATTCACGTAAACTCTGTGGTAAAAGCAATTCTTCTGGTAAGAAAGGATATCTATTAGTAACAATACTTTGTGAAAAAATATGAGATGATCCATACTTTATTAAAGAATCCTTTTGTTCTTTTTCATTAAATCTTAAGAAAGAACTTAATATATTATACATAAAAAGTTCATCATCTAAAACTTTATATCTCCAATTTTCTAATATACTAATAAATAATATATCTTCAGGTTGAAAACTTTGATAAAAAATCTCCAAATCTTTTCTCATTTGATCTGGTATCTCTATCATATGTTTTTTCTCCATCATAGATTCTTTTAATACATTTCGTTGTTTAGCAGCTTTCATTAAATTACGAAATCTATTTTTAAGTTCTTTCGATTTCCATTTGTTTTGACGAGATGCAGGATAACTAAGCCTATCAGGAATACTACTAAGTTCAATGTTAGAATTAATACGTTCTATTTCCTTCTGAATAATAGGTGAATCTTTTAACAAATCATCTTCTATTCGTAGTTCTTGAATATCTTTTGTAAAATTATCTAGCAATCCATTAGTACTTAAACTAGAAAAATTCTCTACATCAGCATCATTGGCATAATTTGTATAATTATGAGCAAGTCGATAAAATTTGGATAATTTTGTAAATTTCTGTGCTTTCTCCAATAAAGGTGTATGGTAAGATAAATAATTAGATAGCTCTTGTTTTTCTCCAAGAATATTATATTTGTCTGTTCGTGTAGATAAGGTAAAATCTTTCGAATCTTTCCAATATTTCTTTACAGATTCAGACCAATATTGTGGAATAATATATCGCCAAATTTTTAAAGAAGGTCTATAGCCAGGTAGTTTTTGTAACCATGCTTGCCATTCTATATATTGTAAATTTTCAGGTATCTGATTTCCCAAAATACCTTGTTTATCTAAATAACTGTGAACATTTTTATTTAATAATTCATTTTCATTCCATGTTTTGATTAAATCTGTTAAGACAGGTCTATTCATTGCATTTTCTTGCCATATCTTATGTAATACATAAGCTTGGGACAAGTTTGTTTTGTTATCTATTTCATTCGAATTTTTTATGATTTGATTCACATATTTATTAGATTCATTAGAAGATTTTTTTCCAAATTTTCTTATCTCTACTAAAGATCCATTAAATAAATCTGAAAAAAATGTATTTATATAAATAAGAAATTTCCGGATAGTTAAGATAAATTCTTGTAGTAATTCGAATAATTTGTCGCCAGCTTTGATAATATCTCTAGATAGTAATGTTTTCTTTTGATGAAAATTATACGTAATATCTTTCTGTATATGAATTATTGATCTTTTTAAATGGAATAAATTTTGTTGCAAATAAATTATACTATTCTTAAAATTATATTTTCTTAGTTTTTTGCTTTGATGGTTTACTTTTTCTTTCTTAGTTTCAATTTTGTACAATTTAGATTCGAATTTTCTTTCTCTCTTATCTTGTACTACAAGGTTTTTCTTAGTATCTATTCTGTTAATATCTTTGCTTTCTTCTTTGTTATTCGTATTATTGTCACCTAAACTTATATTTTTATCAAAAGATTTATGGTGAATTTGATCTTTTTTATTGACAATTTTTTCTTTCTTAATGATATCAATACTGGAAGATTTAACATCTTTCTTGTTTTTCAGATACTGTGACATATCTTTATCAGAAACGTTTTCTGTAGTGAGAATAGATAATGCATTATCTTCTTTCTGCGGTTTTGTTTGTAAGAAACTGGATAAGTTACTGTTTAAATTAGCTATTCCATCAACTAATTGTTCCTGGTATTTTTTTATCCATTTAAATTGTTGGACACAAGCATCATATTTTTTATAAATTTTATGACGCAAAATTAAATTTATTCTTTGAAGAATAGGTTGTATAAAAGGACTTTGTGTTTTTATTTTTCCAAATGGTTCAGAAGTTTCGTCTCCCCATATAGTTAAATAACTATAATTATCTATTTCATTATTAGATATATTAGAAAGATTAACATTTTTTTCTCTCGAATTAGTCTCTTTAGAGATAGATGATTGAGAATATTTTAAGCGGAAAGGACGTATTATTTTAACTTGTTTGCCTTTCAACTCCAAGATATTAGGCAATTTTACACCAACATATAAGTCGTTACCATCATAGTCACAATCAACATAAACTTCTTGTGCTAAATTTGTCCAATCTTTTTGCCATTCGGTCGATTGTAATAAAATTTGTCGACTAATATTCTTAAGAATAATTAGTATTGGTAATTTTATATATCTTCTGATATACGCCTGTCCACATAATGCAATTCCTCTGACAAAATGAGCAATAGGGAAATTCCATCTTGTTTTTAAAATATGAACACTTTGTTGATTTTCATTTTTCTTTTTAAATAGTAATGTATTATTTTCTTCAGTAGTTGCTACAGTATCTAAATTTAAAGAAGTAATAGCACGTAAAAATATAGGAGCATGAGGTTGATTTTGATACGCATTCCATGATAAAGCTTTACGACGTCGTGCACGCATAGAACCTGGTAATAAGTGGCGAACAAAATTTGCTAATACAGAACTAAATTTCTTAGATCCAGGTTTTTGTAAATCAGCTCTGCTTATTTTCGAGTTCCATGAGGGCATCAATTTGTACATATTTATAAAACGCGCACTGTTGTCAACACTATCATATTCTTGCTGACTTCCTAAAAAACTAGTTGCGTTGCTTATTTCTTTATTGGATTTTACTAATTTTTGTATTTTATATAAAATATTATTCCATGATTGAATATTGTCATTTTTTAATGATTCAATTTTGTCAATTGACCAACTTTCTTTAGTAAAATCTTCTAATTCAATGTTTTGAATTTCTTTGTCTATTAAACTCTGTTCTTTTTGCCATTCAATTTTTGGTAATTTATCATAATTGACTAAGTTTGTAGTAAAAAACAATTTTAAACGATTTTTAGTATATATATTTAATAGATTTGTTTTATCTGAGGATAAAAAGGCACTTCTTTCCTTTAAATTTGCTTCTGTTAATAATAATGGAGACTTATTATTAATATTGAATTTATTTTCTCTTGTATCTAAACCTAAACGAGGATCATATTCTTTGCTTAAAATGTTACCATTGTAACTAATAGATCCAAATTTCTTTTCTACTATATCCTCTAATAATCCTCCTTGTTTTAACGATATTAATCGATTTTGTATACTTTTTTGTATTTCTACTTTACGTGTTTCTTTATCTTGAATCCATTCATCAAAAATTTTTTCTTGATCTTCTTCAGAGATACTTGGTATTTCCAATAATTTATTTAAATCTCTTGAAACTATCGATATACTTTGGGGAGCGTTATGATACAATTTTTGTTTTCCATCTTTTTTATAAATTTCAAAAAAATATTGAGAGAAATACATTTTATTAAATGCTCGAATATTTTCTTCAGTTGAATTTGTTTTATTATTTTTCAAAAAACGCAATGGGCGTTTCCATGTATCATAACTGTAAAAAATATCTGGCCATGGTTTTTCTTGCCATGATTCCTTATTAAAACTAAAGTTTTTAATTGATGGAATAGGGGATCGTCCTAAATAAATTAAGCAAATAATAAAAAATATAGGGAAAAAAGCTTGGTGTATTACACGTTTTACTAGGCGATATATAGTTGGTGTATCTTGTTCTAATCTTTCAACTAAATACAAAGTAGAAAATAAAAATAATGAGTATCCTCCTAATATGCCTAATAATATTCCACCAACAAATGTAATAACATTGCTGTAACGAAATAGAAAAACACTCATTAGCCTAGAAAAAACAGCATTTGGAAAAACAATAGGATTCAGTAATTGAATAAATAAAGTTTCTAAAAATGCAGTTTGTATACGTATTTTGGATAAATTATTTGTACCTAACAATTGGTCATTATATGTGTCTGTTTCTAGTAATCTAATTTTATGCCAATAAAAAAATAAAACAGGTATAAAAAATAAATTGAAGATATGTGGCTTTAACCATAGGGCATAAAGAGATGGAGAATATACAGATAACAAGATCATTACTTGTGCAACAATTAAACCACTTATTCCAGCTATGAGTATGGATTGAGCTGATTCTAGCTGAAATTTTATAGGTTTACTTCCTTTAGTCGTTATAAGAAAGTTACGGACACATAATAATTTAGAGGGTCCAAGAGGTAAAGTGGCTAAAAAGCCATAATAACTTCCTAATAACAGTAAAAACATATAAGTATTATTCATAAAATATAAAATTTTGATCAAAAATAGATAGAATCGGTTTCATAAAGAGTACAATAGAAACTATAGTTTCATTTATGAATGAAAGTTTTTTATGTCGAATGTAGTGATTCGAGAATTGTTATTTTTCTTGATTTGATCTAACATAAAAACCCTATATGCTTATAGGATTAACGGCAGCTTCTAGAGGTACTGTAGTACCTCTAGAAGTAGAAGAAAAAGAAATTTGCACCCTTGTTGAAATAGAATAAGTGCTCAATAAGTCCCTTTCTTTCTGTGTGTTTTAAGCGTTTAACTTGTCTCTTTTAACTAATCCAGTCCAACCCAATTCTTCTAGACTAAGATTCCGTCTCAATGGACGTGTTACTAGTTCTAAGATATCTCTTGCATTGGTAAATCCATGGATCTGAGCAAAGGTAAACTCTACTGACCACTTTGTACTAATGCCTCTAGCTTCTAATGGATTCGCATGTGCCATTCCAGTAATAGCTAAATCAGGCTGAAGTTCACGCATCCTTTGCACCTGGTTATAATTGTCGGGTTTTTCAACAATTCTTGGAACTGGTACTCCCATTTCTTGACATGTTTTTTGCAATAGTGCCAATTCTGCTGCTTGATAGCGTTTATCCATGTATGGAATACCAATTTCATATACTATCATACCACAGCGAATCAAGAAACGAGCAAGAGATACTTCTAATAAGTTATCCCCCATAAAAAATACAGATCTTCCGCGTACAAGCTCAAGATAGTCCTTTAACCCATCCCATATTTGTTTTTCTCTTTCTTCTAATCCGATAGGTTGAATGCCAAATACTGAACATATCTTTTCGATCCAAGCTCGTGTACCATCTGGGCCAATAGGAAATGGAGCACCAATCAGTTTGCATTTTTTCCGACGCATAAGCGTTGTGGCAGTTCGACTCAAAAATGGATTGACCCCGCAAACATAAACTCCTTCTCCTAAAGCAGGTAGTTCAGTATATCTCTGAGCAGGTAGCCAGCCAGAAACATGAATGGATTGTTTCTTTAACTCTAATGTAAGTTGTGAAACAACATTAGAAGGTAATGATCCAAAGAGAACTAGTGGAGGATGTTTAATAGAATTCTGTGATTCCTGAGATTCTTTTTCTTTCCCTTTTAAAGGTAAGAATGACAATAAGCCTTGTACTGCTTGATCTGGTGTAGAAGAAGTGTTTATAGTTCCATTATTGTCAGGACATCTATGTGCCATTGCTGCTAAGACTGTGTCTTCACCTTGGGTAAAAGCATAATCTAATCCATTAGCCCTAGCTACAACAATTGGTATACCAATTTCTGCTTCTAGTCTTGGGGCCATTCCCTCCAAATCCATTTTGATAATTTCTGTCGTACATGTACCAATCCAAACAATAACCGAAGGGTTTCTATCTTTTTTGATTTGTAAACAAAGGCGCTTTAATTCTTGATAGTCATTTAATTGAGCGGAAATATCTCCCTCTTCTAGTTCGGCCATAGCATATCTGGGTTCTGCAAAAATCATTACTCCCAGAGCATTTTGAAGAAAATATCCACAAGTTTTTGTACCTACTACTAAAAAAAAACTATCTTCAATCTTTTGATAAAGCCAGGCTACGCAGCTAATAGGGCAAAAAGTATGATAATTGCCTGTTTCACACTCGAAGGTCAGTGTATCAGATGTTCTACTTGATGGCATAAAAAATGTCTCCTTCCTATATTAATAGATACTGATCACAAGTGTTGAACCTTGTGACCAATATTTGGACTTAAACTATAAGTGATGATGCACTAGTTTTCTCAGTTGGTCTTACATATCTATCTAGCAATATTGGGATTTCTATGAAGACAACTGAGGTCAAGACGCATAATCTGTCTACACCATAAGAAAATCTAGGGTGTTTTCTTCAAGATTAGTCTCAGATGAAGTAGAGGATGTAGGATTCAAGTAGAAATCAGAGAGTAGACTGAATAATTCTCTATCAGGTACTTCTCTAGGTACCACTCCTTCTGGCTGAGATAGAATCTGATCTGCAATATTCAAATAGAAGTCACATACGTAATTAAGTGAAGGGTCCGATTCAGCCATTTCAAATAGAGTCTTCCCCTTGACTCGAGAAACACGAATATCCTCGATCAAAGGTAATACTTCTAATACAGGCATAGGACAAGCTTCTACATATTTATCAATTAGATCTCTTTTAGAGGTACGGTTTCCTACCAAACCTGCAAGACGTAATGGATGTGTACGAGCTTTTTCTCGCACAGATGCTGCAATCCTATTAGCTGCGAACAAAGCATCAAATCCATTGTCTGTGATAATGATACAATAGTCTGCATAATTCAATGGTGCTGCAAAACCACCACAAACTACGTCTCCCAATACATCAAATAAGATGACATCGTATTCGTAGAAAGCATTCAATTCTTTTAAAAGCTTGACTGTTTCACCTACTACATATCCTCCGCAGCCTGCGCCCGCAGGTGGTCCTCCTGCTTCGACACAATCTACACCTCCGTATCCTTTGTAAATAACGTCTTCAGGCCAAACGTCTTCGTAATGGTAATCTTTTGATTGTAGGGTATCTATAATGGTTGGTATCAGAAAGCCCGTCAATGTAAATGTGCTATCATGTTTCGGATCACATCCAATCTGCAACACTCGTTTGCCACGTCTTGCCAGGGCAATAGAAATGTTACAGCTGGTGGTAGACTTACCGATCCCACCCTTGCCGTAGACTGCTATTTTCACGCAAAGACCTCCTCTTAGTTAGTATGTTAGTTGAACAAACTTATTTTTCTGTTTGTATAATATTAGAAAAAAGTATGTAAGTTGATAATTGTTTTTTTCCAATCAAGTTAATAAAGAGAATATATTTTCTTTATTGAATAGAAAATTACTCTTACAACCTAGAATTTATTATAACATAGCTCTAGAGGGTTCGCTAGAGAAATGGTATAATTATTAAAGAGAATATTCCATTTCTCATATTTTTCTTTTTCGTCATTTTTATCAAACCGGTTAAATGCACAATAAAAATAGCTAATATAAAAAAGAATTTATTGATATTAGCTATTTTTATTGTGCATTTAATAAATTGATATATATATAAACAGATTTGTTTATAAGACAAACAAAGAATTCTTTAGATATGACTAGTATAAAACCCTCGCGGGACGATTGTCATCGGGATCACCGCTGGGTCTTCTAGCCATTTGAGAGGAATTTTCATACTATTTACTAAAGTAGAAAATTAACTGAACCATCCATAACTATGTAAACCTTTTCCTAACAAATTCACACCTAAATAACACATCCATACTACAAAAAATCCTAATGAAGCTACTAATGCTGGTTTTTTGCCATTCCATCCCTTAGTCATACGAATATGTAAATATATAGCAAATATTAACCAAGTAATTAATGCCCAAGTTTCTTTAGGATCCCAGCTCCAATAAGATCCCCAGGCTTCGTTAGCCCATACAGCACCAGAAAGAATGCCTATAGTTAATAAAGGAAATCCCATTCCAATAATTCTATAACTCCAGTAATCTATCTGATTTATTAAAGATACTCTGTAGAATTCAAAATAGACTAATTGGGAAGATTCAGAATTTTTAAGAGAAATATTGTTGTTGTTGACAGAAACTTCTCCATTTCTAGTTTCAGCTAGACTGAGTGTTAATAAAGTTACTGCTAATAAAGAACCGAACAAGAGTGCCCCATAACTTAATATCATCATACTTACATGCATCATAAGCCAATTAGATTGTAAAGCTGGCACCAGTACTGTAGATTGTTGCATTTCTTTAGGAAGTCCTAAAGTTGCAAATGTATAGGTTATCATCACACTTGGTGCTATTATCGCGTCAAGCCAATCGTTTTGAATTTTCTTGTCCAAAAAAAGATATGCTAATGCTAAACTCCATGCTAGGAATAAAGAAGATTCATATAAATTACTTAATGGAAGATGATCAGATATTAACCAGCGAATTAGTAATAACGCAGTAATACCAACAAAACCGACAATCATTGCTTTTTTTGAAACAAAACGGATTTCATTTGTACTGTATATTGTTAAATTAGCCCAAGACAAAAGACTTATTAAAAGAAAAATAATGAAGCAGAACTCAATAAAAATTTTTTCTAATATACTAGGTGTCATAAGAATTGTTTTCTTTTTATAAAAATACATTTATTTATATATTTATAGCATAGCCCCTTATTATATCACTTAAGAAATGGTAATACTATAGACTAGTTATATGATATATTAGCTAGTCATCAAAAAATTTTTCTTTAGTATCTTTTTTAGTATATTGTCATAGGATATTACTATCTTGTCATGGAATGATAAGATATTCCTATAAGGAAATAAGAGAGTTCTAGTTGTAAAATGCCGCCACTCGGACTCGAACCGAGATGCGTGAGCATTGGTTCCTAAGACCAACGTGTCTACCAATTTCACCATGGCGGCTTTTGATAAGATTATACCATCTTACTCTAAATTATGTCAATACTGTAGAAATTCTTTTTTGAAATACATTTTTTGTATTTTGAAATTGATTACCTTTCAATCATTATTTTCCCCAAGCAAATGAGGCCATTTATTTTTTTTTCTATTTTTTAGGTTTTCTTTATTAGGTCTTATCTTGAAACTTTTTTCAGTTATTTTTTTACTAATATCTGCTAAAACTTCTTAATTCTTGGTGTGATTTTCTTCAGTGGTAAATTGTTTATTGTGCAATTTATTCATCAATACATTTCCTCTTCTCTTGTGCTAATTTCTATTCGCATCTAAAAATCAATCCTATAGTAATGAAACTTTATCTTTTATTCGACTCAAAGAATTGTCCTTTCATGAACATAATAAATTCCTTATTTTACATACTTTAGACTAGTTGGGTATTTTGATTATAGAAAAGTTTATGTTTTTTCGCGTGTTGTTAATTTATATTCATCTTATTCATACAAATTCCGATTCACTCTAAGGGTAACATTCTCATGCCTTAAAAAGCTTTTATTATATGCATCCGCTTTTTCCTAGTCTATTACTTCGTAATATTGGTTCAAATATTAGTATATTATCTGTGAAAAGTTTTATCTGCATTAGGACAAGCCCTAATTAATGAATTCCCCCACAAGATATCTTTTTATATTTTAATATCCTTAGCCATATTTTTCGTTCGTTAGTAAGAATGTCATATCGAGTTGTACTCAAACATTTCACTATTCGCAACATCGATTATATTACTGAGGTTATTACTCCAATGGAAAGGAAACCTCGCAAATTCAAGAACTTATTAGAGATAATCCCTTGAGAAAAAAATTTCACCTTAAATATATACGCAGACTTAGAAAATTGAACTGCTTAACAGACAAATTCAGGTAACAACTTAATTTACCTGCTCAAATTCTTTATATTATTTATCTAATTACAGGGGGAATCAGATAAGAAAATATTGCATCCATGTTATAAGATGAAATTCTAATATAGTATTTTCTTTCTCCTCAATTTACCATCTTTTAGCTCAATTCGTGACAAATAACTCAAATTTCTCTTAAATTTCTCTTATAAACCCTAAGGTTAGTGGTAGTTGAAAGCTTTAGAAATTTAAGTTAGGAAGAGGGATTAATATTTATTATCTTATATTCTCTATGCTCTAAAATAATTTCATTATAAGAAGGGAAGGATTATATATTTAATATATCTTACTATCTATACTCATATATAATAAAGAATATAATAAGAAGAGACTTGCATATTAGAAATCCTTTCTCAATTCGGATTGGATTTTATAAAAGACAAGTTTTATTCTTTGTAACCCAACAATAAAAATAATACCAATTAATACTAATTAATAGAAAACGGCGATTTTGCTACATAGCTACATTCTATTTATTTTTGTTTATGTATATTAAAGTAGTAAGCTTGGTATATCCGTCGATTAAGTAAAATACAATTCAAGTATACGCTACTATTCACCTCCTTCATAACAAATTAAATCTTTTAAGTTAACTAAAGAAAATTTCCCATAGGAACTCTATCTATATATTATCATTAAGAAAAGCCTCTATCGTATTAGAAAATCGTCCATGGGAAGATTTTCCTAATTTACTAATTAATTTCCCTGTAATCTAAGAAACCTTGGAACTATTATTTGCAAGTGCCGCTTGCCATTTCGATGGTCAGGATAGAAAGTTTGTACTTGGTATTGAGAATCGATACAACCTAACGTCTGAGGGATTTTCTGACGTAAAATATCCTTGATATATAATAAATCATAAAATATATATTCTTTCCATATTATGGTATACTCCATCATGTGTTATCGGTGCTGTTACTTGGGTGTTCCAAGAATAATTATTACTTTTATATTTGAGTTTTATAGGACTTCTAGTTCTTTGTTCATTTGACAAGAATTTTACTGACTGTGGAGTCCACAACATTTTCCA
>BQMB01001804.1:20000-25000 GCA_027943415.1 Closterium sp. NIES-67
CCGTAGGCCATGTACGACCCGTCATAGGTCTAACCAAGTGCCCATCTTACCTTTCCTGCACTCTTTATCACACACCTTGAGACAAGAGGCAGAGTTATAAATGGCATGTTCCAGTCCTCCTCCCCATTTCTGGGAAGAAGTTAGCCATCGGTTTCGATAAAGAATACTATCATTACCGCTTAGCAAGCTAAGCTTCCAACCCGCAAACGCAACGACCCAATTGCAAGGGCGGCGCTCTACCAACTGAGCTATACCCCCTTCAAACCAAAACATCAATCAAGATGATTGTCACTAGTGTATCCAGTATACCCCCTTGGTGTC
Organism: Closterium sp. NIES-67; assembly: GCA_027943415.1. Classification (NCBI taxonomy): domain Eukaryota; kingdom Viridiplantae; phylum Streptophyta; class Zygnematophyceae; order Desmidiales; family Closteriaceae; genus Closterium; species Closterium sp. NIES-67. Next base: position 20,322 of record BQMB01001804.1, read on the forward strand.
AATCCCATAAGCCTCTTTATCTACGACTCAAAAAAAAGAACTCCACTATTGAATTTCACTAGATTGCATCCCATCCAAACAACTAATTGAAATATGAGATGACTATTTTTGTTAATTTGTGATATTCATTCACAATTCCATAGAAAAAGTAAAAGATATTCTAGGAGATAGAAAGAGAAAAACAACCGAGTATTACCAGCGAGTATTACCAGGCTACTAGAATAGGTCTTAAATAACTTAGGAGTTTTGTGAAGAAAATTGAGAAAAGAAAAAAAGATGGTTCCATATGGAAGCCAATTAGTTACAGATCATATGTCACCCACCCCAAAAGATTTTTTTGAAATCGGCTATTTTTTCCATACATTTGTTACCACAAAACACTTATTATGTGGCACGACTAAGTTTGCGTATTGTGTTGCTTTTACCATATAGTGATAATTGTGTGGTACTTCGTTATTATTGCAGTTTGTCCACTAGAGCTCCTTTGTTTGAACTCTCTAAGCTTTGAAACAAAGAGCTCTCTATTCCTCCACATATACATCCATCGAAAGTTTGTTCTCCACGCAGTTGTAGAAACCAGGGTGGTATATCTCCTGCTGATGCTAATGGTATAACCTCGTCGTTTTTCACTGGTGCAAGATAAGAATAATTCAACTGGGTAAAGTTTAAGGTTAGATTTATTAAAGTCATGCCACGTGATGTCCGAACTAGAGAAGGATTGTGGATTGTATTTCCTTTTTGTTTCATACGCAAAAAACAAGCTACGGCTCTATAAAAAGTTTGTCTGGTCGGGCACTTCATTGTAATGTTATGCTGTTTTTCAAAAGACCGCAGGTCTTTGCAGTATCTTGTATACAAAAGGTTCGCTGGCAATTCATTTTCTGGTTGTACGACTAATACTTTTTCGAAGTATTTTATTGAGAATACATACAAAATTTAGGGCATGTTAATGGTGGTCGTTATGTTTTTTTCCATTGTTTGTATATTGTGGGAGTGGTTAAGGGGAACGCTTGCGGTTTGTATTGAGATATTAGTCTGGCCCCCCCCTTTGCTTATGTGTATAATGTAAGTTGGTTGTTGTCGGTATCAGGCTCTTCTAGCCCAGTAGTTATCGCTAGTCATAGTCAGTACTTCGTAGGATATTGTAATGAACATTCGTTTTGGATCATTTTCGATAAGTTGTATGACTTTGGTGTCAAAAAACTTTCTGTTTCCAAAGATCATAACTGCATTGATAATGATTGGACCATATTCTGTGCGTTCGAAGCTCGTTCTGGCATATTTGTCTGCTTCACACTCAAGTTCAGTTTGTAAACAAACATGACCACTGATGCAATACGATGCCCCAGGTAGGTTTCGAACCTACGACCAATCGATTAAGAGTCGAAAGCTCTACCACTGAGCTACTGAGGCACACTAGCACACTATATATGATATATCTTCATTCCAAGTAGTTTCCAGCTAATAATTGCTGTAACATATGAATATCTAAAACTATGGTTTAAACTATGTTTTTTTTTAGTTTTATTGATGCATAAATTAATAACCTGTTTATTTATTTGTCTAAGAGTTGGTATGGTTTTGGCTTCCCTTCCCTAACCGAGGATACCGTGCTTAATTTTAAAAACATATTCCTCTGCTTGAAGTGGCCATTCATGAAGTATTGTGATGTCTTCTTGTAAGCCGCGTAGTGCCTGCTTCCACACACTGCGTGAGTCTGAGGCGACAGCTTTCTCAAGGGTAGAACTGTCTCGCCTGTTTCCAATAGATAATAAATATGATTTTTGGTTAATACAACAAGGTTTGCTTATCTGATGCCTGTATCAAACAATAATGTTGTAGTAATTCGGACAAGAGCAGAAAATATGTTCTTTTAGATTCTATCTTGCGTTCATAATAGTATGTTAGTATATTCTTCTTGTTCCCTCCGGCCCTTGGTTTTCTTTTTTAGCCCATCCTTTTTTTTTCTCCTATCTCCAGCTATTCCAGTTTTTTTCATACTATTTTCCATACTGAAGCAAATCATGGGACCACGCATATTTATAGCTTATAGATAGAAATCCAAAAAGGGGGGCTGAAACTGTATGGCGCTAATACGTCTTGTAACCTCGATACAACTGTACGGTATTCTTACAGTTTTGTACAGTTTAGTGACACTCTTGCATTTCAAGCTTCTATCAGATCTCCCTCAAATGGCTATATCATCATCAGATAATGAAACTGTTATTACTCTTTCACCTAGAGCAACTATACTCTCTATCTCTGTCATGAATTCGATGATTTTACTAGTTGAATGTGGGATAGCACTCTACATTTTTTTGTCGTCTACCAAGCATTTTGGGCTGTTTTGAAGAGAATGCATGGACGTGTGTCGAAGAGTTTCAAGGTACTGAGGCTTTTATGTTATGTGTATATCTTTTCTATAGGATTCTCAAGTTTTTTTAATCTTTGTGGGTGGTAACGCTATAAACATTTTCTTTAGAAAATAACAGCAAATCATACAGGAACTTATATTAATTAAGAGTATATGTTGACTCGTAAATGTATACGATAACCAATTCAGTTTTGTAGTATGACTAGGTGCCGAACTCAAGTTTTCCTAATTAAGCAAGTCGCATTCTGTTGGCCAAAAAGAATCACAAGTCTACGAGAGAAATAGTTCATGGGAAGACTAAATCAAATTGAATCATCCAAAGATTTTTATATTGTGGAATAGACGGGCGAGGAGGGACTTGAACCCCCGACTCCGCGGTTCGTAGCCGCGTGCTCTAATCCGCTGAGCTACACGCCCTTAGGTACTTTGACGGACATTACTTTGTAAACAAAGTATATCATACATTCCTAGAGAGAACAAGCAGACCCTAAAATTAATATCCCCACATTTACTAACATCAAAGAGAAATCTTTTGCATACTACAAAATGATTCTAAAATTCCTACTGTAGACTACTGCACGATACTGTACAGTACCGAACGTTACTGAACAGTACTCATAAATCCAATCGACTCAACACTCCCATATACATACTCAAAAAAAAAACAAACAGTGCGCGAGGTGTTGGTATACACAAAACCTAGGTTCTGTGTATATGAACATGGGGTGTAGACAAAACGTGGGTTCTGTGTACATCTTGTCTATGAGAAATTAATTGTCGCAAAAAAAATTTGTGGACCGGGAAAAGAGCTTAAGTCGCATGAATTTTTGAGCAAGAAGATGACTTCTTGAGAATCTGCTTTGAGCATACTTTCGATTGTTATCACAATGGATATCGTGTGAAGAAGAAAGGAACAAGGTCAAGATATGAAGGGGGAGGAGGGATTACTCATAATGGTGTCACAAATGTTGCAAAAGAAGCATAAAAAAAACTTTTTACGAATAAGACTTGTTGTTGCAAGTTCTTTTTTTAGAGTGGGATTGGGCATCAAAGACTAGTTGTGAACTAATCAAGAAAGAATTTCTTAGGGAAGGGTGTTGCAGTGTTACAAAACGGATATGATTAATAAACTTTTTTCAAAGAAGACTTGTTGTTGCAAGTTTCCCATCTCGGCTATCAAGACAAATTCCTCGTCAATTAGGAGGGGGAGTTAGTTATGATTCATTAGAATATGACATATTAATGAGAGATTACTTATTACTGAGAATCATAAACTTATAATAATACTAACCTAGAGAGAAAAGATTCTATTCATCTCTAATAATAAAAAAGGATTTTATTAAAGCATAAAAGTGCTTCATGAGCGAATTCTATATAGTGGACCATCTTGGAGGGCGATGAATGTCAAATAACTTACAACGACAAGTTATGTTTGAAAAGAATTGCTAAACGAGGACATTTTGTGACACTTGCGACACTATTCCCTAAGAATCCATTTATTATCGTATCTGCCCTTCTAAATCATGAAAAAAACTTGCAACAACAAGTCTTCTTTGAAAAAGGTTTGCCAATTTAATTTGGGTTGGGTCATTTGCAACATTTGCGAAACCATTTCCAAATAATTTATTGGAACTAATCATTTGCTTCACCTTTGCATTTTCCCCCTACCATCTCTTAACCTTTCCACACTATATAATCCTCCGTTATATAGAAATTCCCTCCTAGTTTATCTAATGATGTTGCCAGTTTGGATCTTCCTTCAATAATTCCACGAATTAGGTGTTACAAGTGTTACAAAATCTCCGTTTTTCAAGAACTGGCCAATACGTTACCTACTTCCGTCTAAGACCAATTCACTTAGAATTCACGATTTCTTTTTGAAATACCAAATCTCTCAACTAATTTGCTGCTTGGAGGATTAGGAATCAATGGTAGTATAAATCAATTAAGTCGCAAGGATATTAGAGGTTGCAATAACAGTAACATCTTTGCAAGGACTGAGCTTACTACCTGATTCGGAGCAGCGGGATTTGAACCCACGACCTCCACCACCCCAAGATGGCACGCTACCAAGCTGCGCTATGCTCCGTAAAGGATACTCTGATATTTATTTTAGCTTGCAAACCCATTGGGTAGCAGCACTTTTGATTTATCGAAGAAATAGCAATAAAAAACACATACACACCTAAGTTTCCCAATTGGTGAAAAAGAATCAAAACAACTATCCTACTCGGGGCTAGAATGCAAACCAAATAGACAACTTATTTCAAGAGAGTATCAGCCAATTTGTATATTCAGAAGAAAT
>BQMB01001804.1:30000-32898 GCA_027943415.1 Closterium sp. NIES-67
AGGATACTTTGATTTCTAAAGATATATCTATTGACTAATAGAAAAATATATCAGTATAATTGTATTCAAATGTTGATAAAATTGTTTTTTCAAGAAAAAACTTAAGGGCGGGCGTTGCCAAGTGGTTAAGGCAGAGGATTGTGATTCCTCTACTCGCGGGTTCGAATCCCGTCGTTCGCCCTAGCTATCCAAATTATTGTACTTCTATAGAAAGATTTTTGGTCAAATTGAATCCGAAACAACATTTTTCATATTTCTAAATGATGAAATGCATAAGACAATAAAATACATCAGTTATAAAAAATTATCAGATTAAGGATTTTTTTATCAAAGTCTTCTCATATACGAATGTATAATTATTTCAAAATATTGGATAGCAAAGTTTGTTATTATCTATAAGTGTTTTTATAATATGGATCGACTTGAATAACGCATATAATTCATACTCTTTATGCTTTATCTATAAAAATAAAAAAATGGAACCTTCTACACAAAAATCTAAAAAAAGCTTAGAATTCATTGATCGCAAAAACATAAGCCCTAAATTTCTAACAAATATTACAACATGGAATTCTCATATATTAAATACTATTATCCTTTTAATCCATTACCTTAATTATAAGATTGAAACATTGAATTCTAAATTACAAAAAAGAAATTTATGCCAAAATAACGAATTATATAAACTAATAGACCTTTTTTCGCAATCTCATACATTTGTATGGTTAAAAAATAGAATATATGGTCAACAAAGAAAAACATATTCTTTTAATATTCCTTACATATTTTCTATATTAATACTAGACCTTACTGAAAGTTTAAGAAAAAAAACAGTTTTTCTATATCAAACAATCCTGATTTGCAGTCTTCCTGTACTTCTTTATCGTATAAACAACCAAATTCATTTTGGACAACATAAGAATTATTTGCCATATATCATACTAGGAAAAACACCTATTGTATCCATACAAGATAAATTATCTCACGAACAAACATCACAGCCTCAATGGCTATATGTAAAGAAATTACAGCAAACACTCAATAACATTATATGTTCTAATAAACTATTAGCAAGTAAAAATCTTAGACAATCTTTCACCATTTTACCTGTTTTCAAAGGAAAAGAATCTCAAAAAAAAACAATTTATTGTGAAAAAGATAAAGAGATAAGACAAAAAATCTATTATTATATAAGGAAAAATCGAAGAAAATATATAACAAAAAGAAATTGTCTTTTAATCAGAAAAATCTTGAAAACAAACGTATATTAGAAATGTTGAAGAACATGCACTTAGGTAAAAATGTTTCAACATTAAAACTTGTAACAATAGTGAATGATGAATGGGAAATAATAGATACTTCAGTAAACTATAAAGAAGAGATTTCCTGGAAACAGTCACAAGAATATGCGAATTATACTTTTAACGAAAAAACTTCTACTAATTATTTGAAAACAAAATCTAGTCATCATTTTCAATCCCTATTAAATAATTGTTATCTTTTCTTTATCAAACCAAAGAATTTTCCAAAAAAAGTTTTAAATTACGTCGATTTACCAAGTAAATTTCTAGATCATAAAGAAGAGTTTCAATATACAGACAATTATAAAACAACAAAAGAATATGAAAATGTGAAAAAATATATTCAAACAAATCATGAGACAGAAAAGAAAAAACATAAAGAAAGATTTGCAAAGATTGACCATTACAAAAAAGATTTAGAAAAAACTAAGGTAATAATATTTTATAATAAAATACATAGACATGCATTCTTTAATTTACTTGACTTTCAAAGAAGAATATGGAGATGGAAAACTATTGAATGGATAAATCTTTATAAGAAAAATAATAACATCAATTCTGAAGAGAAAATTCAAAAATTTGGAATAATAGTTTCTTAAAAAAAAAAAAATTAAAGAATCTTCTTAATTCTTATTGGATTTGGAATCAGAAGATAATCTTTAATCCATTAATTAATATTATTCCTTTTAAAAATCAAATATTGGCAGAAACTACTTCTATTAATAACATTGGAAATGAAATTTCATGTTGGCATTCTATCGATTATAAAATCGTTAAGAATCATAAACAACTATTAATACAAAAAACTAATAATCAACAATATGGATATTTACCAGATGAACTTAAAGATGATTATTCTTTTCAAGATCATCACCTTAATAAAAAGGAGAGTGTATTTAATCAAATTAATTTACTAAATATTGTAAAACAATTACATTTTGCTCCAACCCAAAATGTTATAGAACCTTGTGTGAAAACAGAATATGCAAAAATTTAAATAATAAAAATATAATATATCAGAATATTATAAATCTTAGGAATAAAGATATTATCAATGATATAAAAGAGAACCAAACAAACGATAGAAACATTGATTTAGTTAGTGAAAAAATCAAAGCAACTGTGCAAAAAGAAAGCATATTACAATGGAACAGAGAATATCAGAATTGGTTTAATATCCAAAACTATTTATTGAAATTTCTTTTAAAAAATAGTGATAGTTTATTAACTTTTTATCAGAATTTTGCGTACTGGTTCCCGAATTGGCAAATTAATAGACAATATATTAAAAAAAATATATACAGATAATAAATTAAACAATTCCAATACGATAGATATCCAATATAAAAAATATTTGGCCAGCCAGAATAGAAGATAAGAAAAATATTAATCTTAATAAAAATCTTTCATTATTTTCTTTCCATCTAGACAAGAATCTTTTTATAGATTTTTCAAAAATACATAAAACAACACATGACCCCTTCTTGTGGCTTCCATTCTCATTACTTGAAAACAAAAATACAGATATTAAAGGATCAATCAATACTACAAACAATTCCTTTGTTACTATCAAGAATTGATTCTTTTTTGAATCAAT
>BQMB01001805.1:0-18770 GCA_027943415.1 Closterium sp. NIES-67
TGTTCTCTCTCCCACACTATCTTCCTACTACATCTCTCTACTGTCCCACACTATCTCTCCACTCTCCCACACTATCTCTCCACTCTCCCACACTATCTCTCCACTCTCCCACACTATCTCTCCACCATCTTTCCACTCTCCTACACTATCTCCACTCTCCCACACTATCTCTCCGCTATCTCTCCACTCTCCCACACTTTCTCTCCACTCTCCCACACTATCTCTCCATTATCTCTCCACTCTGTCACACTATCTCTCCAGTCTCTAACACTATCTCTTCACTCTCTCTACTATCTCACCACTGTCCCACACTATCTCTCCACTCTCTCACACTATCTCTTCACTCTCCCCCACTATCTCTCCACTATCTCACCACTGTCCCACACTATCTCTCCGCTCTCCCACACTATCTCTCCACTCTCCCACACTATCTCTCCACTATCTCTCCACTCTGTCACACTATCTTTCCACTCTCCCACACTATCTCTCCACACTCACATACTATCTCTCCACTCTCACACACTATCTCTTCTCTCTCCCACACTATCTCTCCACTATCTCTCTACTGTCCCACACTATCTCTCCACTCTCCAACACTATCTCTCCACTCTCCCACACGATCTCTCCACTATCTCTCCACTCTCCCACACTCTCTCTCCACTCTCCCACACTATCTCTCCACTATCTCTCCACTCTGTCACACTATCTCTCCACTCTCCAACACTATCTCTTCACTCTCTCTACTATCTCACCACTGTCCCACACTATCTCTCCACTCTCCCACACTATCTCTTCACTCTCCCCCACTATCTCTCCACTATCTCACCACTATCCCACACTATCTTTCCGCTCTCCCACACTATCTCTCCACTCTCCCACACTATCTCTCCACTATCTCTCCACCCTGTCACACTATCTTTCCACTCTCCCACACTATCTAACCACACTCCCACACTATCTCTCCACTCTCACACACTATCTCTTCACTCTCTCCACTATCTCACCACTGTCCCACACTATCTCTCCACTCTCCCACACTATCTCTCCACACTTCCACACTATCTCTCCACTCTCACACACTATCTCTTCACTCTCTCTACTATCTCACCACTGTCCCACACTATCTCTCTACTCTCCCACACTATCTCTCCACTCTCCCCCACTATGTCTCCACTATCTCTCCACTCTCACACACTATCTCTCCACTCTCCCACACTATCTCTCCACTATCTCTCCACTCTCCCACACTCTCTCTCCACTCTCCCACACTATCTCTCCACTATATCTCCACTCTGTCACACTATCTCTCCACTCTCCCACACTATCTCTCCACACTCCCACACTATCTCTCCACACTCCCACACTATCTCACCACTGTCCCACACTATCTCTCCACTCTCCCACACTATCTCTCCACTCTCCCCCACTATCTCTCCACTATCTTTCCAACCTTCCACACTATCTCTCCACACTCCCACACCCTCTCCCCACTCTCCCACACTATCTCTCCACTATCTCTCCACTCTGTCACACTATCTCTCCACTGTCCCACACTATCTCTCCAGTCTCCCACACTATCTCTCCACTCTCCCACACTATCTCTCCACTCTCCCACACTATCTCTCCACACTCCCACACTATCTCTCCACTCTCACACACTATCTCTCCACTCTCCCACACTATCTCTCCACTCTCCCATACTATCTCTCCACTATCTCTCTTCTGTCCCACACTATCTCTCCACTTTCGCACACTATCTCTCCGCTCTCCCACACTGTCTCTTGACTCTCCCACACTATCTCTCCACTATCTCTCTACTCTCCCACACTATCTCTCCACTCTCCCACACTATCTCTCCACTCGCCCACACTATCTCTCCACTCTCGCACACTATCTCTCCAATTTCCCACACGATCTCTCCACTCTCACACACTATGTCTCCGCTCTCTCCACTATCTCTCCACTGTCCCACACTATCTCTCCACTCTCCCACACTAGCTCTCCACTCTCCCACCGTATCTCTCCACTATCTCTCTACTGTCCCACACTATCTCTCCACTCTCCTACACTATCTCTCCACTATCTCTCCACTCTCCCACACTGTCTCTCCACTCTCCCACACTATCTCTCCACTATCTCTTCACTCTGTCACACTATCTCTCCAACCTCCCACACTATCTCTCCACACTCCCACACTATCTCTCCACTCTCACACACTATCTCTTCTCTCTCCCACACTATCTCTCCACTATCTCTCTACTGTCCCACACTATCTCTCAAATCTCCAACACTATCTCTCCACTCTCCCCCACACTCTCTCCACTCTCCTACACAATCTCTCCACTATCTCTCCACTCTCCCACACTCTCTCACCACTGTCCCACACTATCTCTCCACTCTCCCACACTTTCTCTCCACTCTCCCACACTCTCTTTCTACTCTCCCACACTATCTCTCCACACTCCCACACTATCTCTCCACTCTCACACACTATCTCTCCACTCTCCCACACTATCTCTCCACTGTCTCTCTACTGTCCCACACTATCTCTCCACTTTCCCACACTATCTCTCCACTCTCCCACACTATCTCTCCACTCTCGCACACTATCTCTCCACTATCTCTCCATCCTCCCACACTATCTCTCCACTCTCCCACACTATCTCTGCACTATCTCTCTACTGTCCCACACTATCTCTCCACTCTCCCACACTATCTCTCCACTATCCCACACTTTCTCTCCACCATCTCTCCACTCTCCCACACTCTCTCTCCACTCTCCCACACTATCTCTCCACACTCCCAGACAATCTCTCCAGTCTCACACACTATCTCTCCACTATCCCACACTATCTCTCCACTCTCCTACACTCTCTCTCCACTCTCCCACACTATCTCTCCACAATCTCCCCACTCTCCCACACTATCTTTCCACTCTCCCACACTATCTCTCCACTCTCCCACACTATCTCTCCACTATCTTTCCTCTCTGTCACACTATCTTTCCACTCTCCCACACTATCTCTCCACACTCCCACACTATCTCTCCACTCTCACACACTATCTCTTCACTCTCTCCACTATCTCACCACTGTCCCACACTATCTCTCCACTCTCCCACACAATCTCTCCACTCTCCCACACTATCTCTCCACACTCTCACACTATCTCTCCACTCTCACACACTATCTCTCCACTCTCCCACACTATCTCTCCACTATCTCTCTACTGTCCCACACTATCTCTCCACTTTTCCACACTATCTCTCCACTCTCCCACACTATCTCTCCACTCTCGCACACTATCTCTCCACTATCTCTCCACTCTCCCACACTATCTCTCCACTCTGTCACACTATCTTTCCACTCTCCCACACTATCTCTCCACACTCCCATACTATCTCTCCACTCTCACACACTATCTCTTCACTCTCTCCACTATCTCACCACTGTCCCACACTATCTCTCCACTCTCCCACACTATCTCTCCACTCTCCCACACTATCTCTCCACACTCCCACACTATCTCTCCACTCTCACACACTATCTCTCCACTCTCCCACACTATCTCTCCACTATCTCTCCACTCTCCCACACTATCTCTCCACTCTCCCACACTCTGTCTCCACTCTCCCACACTATCTCTCCTCTCTCGCACACTATGTCTCCAATTTCCCACACAATATCTCCACTCTCACACACTATCTCTCCGCTCTCTCCACAATCTCTCCACTGTCCCACACTATCTCTCCACTCTCCCACACTATCTCTCCACCCTCCCACACTATCTCTCCACCATCTCTCTACTGTCCCACACTATCTCTCCACTCTCCCACACTATCTCTCCACTCTCCCACACTATCTCTCCACTCTCCCACACTATCTCTTCACTCTCTCCACTATCTCACCACTGTCCCACACTATCTCTCCGCTCTCCCACACTATCTCTCCACTCTCCCACACTATCTCTCCACACTCCCACACTATCTCTCCACTCTCCCACACTATCTCTCCACTCTCCCCCACTATCTCTCCACTATCTTTCCAACCTTCCACACTATCTCTCCACACTCCCACACCCTCTCCCCACTCTCCCACACTATCTCTCCACTATCTCTCCACTCTGTCACACTATCTCTCCACTGTCCCACACTATCTCTCCAGTCTCCCACACTATCTCTCCACTCTCCCACACTATCTCTCCACTCTCCCACACTATCTCTCCACACTCCCACACTATCTCTCCACTCTCACACACTATCTCTCCACTCTCCCACACTATCTCTCCACTCTCCCATACTATCTCTCCACTACCTCTCTACTGTCCCACACTATCTCTCCACTTTCGCACACTATCTCTCCGCTCTCCCACACTGTCTCTTGACTCTCCCACACGATCTCTCCACTATCTCTCTACTCTCCCACACTATCTCTCCACTCTCCCACACTATCTCTCCACTCGCCCACACTATCTCTCCACTCTCGCACACTATCTCTCCAATTTCCCACACGATCTCTCCACTCTCACACACTATGTCTCCGCTCTCTCCACTATCTCTCCACTGTCCCACACTATCTCTCCACTCTCCCACACTAGCTCTCCACTCTCCCACCGTATCTCTCCACTATCTCTCTACTGTCCCACACTATCTCTCCACTCTCCTACACTATCTCTCCACTATCTCTCCACTCTCCCACACTGTCTCTCCACTCTCCCACACTATCTCTCCACTATCTCTTCACTCTGTCACACTATCTCTCCAACCTCCCACACTATCTCTCCACACTCCCACACTATCTCTCCACTCTCACACACTATCTCTTCTCTCTCCCACACTATCTCTCCACTATCTCTCTACTGTCCCACACTATCTCTCAAATCTCCAACACTATCTCTCCACTCTCCCCCACACTCTCTCCACTCTCCTACACAATCTCTCCACTATCTCTCCACTCTCCCACACTCTCTCACCACTGTCGCACACTATCTCTCCACTCTCCCACACTTTCTCTCCACTCTCCCACACTCTCTTTCTACTCTCCCACACTATCTCTCCACACTCCCACACTATCTCTCCACTCTCACACACTATCTCTCCACTCTCCCACACTATCTCTCCACTGTCTCTCTACTGTCCCACACTATCTCTCCACTTTCCCACACTATCTTTCCACTCTCCCACACTATCTCTCCACTCTCGCACACTATCTCTCCACTATCTCTCCATCCTCCCACACTATCTCTCCACTCTCCCACACTATCTCTGCACTATCTCTCTACTGTCCCACACTATCTCTCCACTCTCCCACACTATCTCTCCACTATCCCACACTTTCTCTCCACCATCTCTCCACTCTCCCACACTCTCTCTCCACTCTCCCACACTATCTCTCCACACTCCCAGACAATCTCTCCAGTCTCACACACTATCTCTCCACTATCCCACACTATCTCTCCACTCTCCTACACTCTCTCTCCACTCTCCCACACTATCTCTCCACAATCTCCCCACTCTCCCACACTATCTTTCCACTCTCCCACACTATCTCTCCACTCTCCCACACTATCTCTCCACTATCTTTCCTCTCTGTCACACTATCTTTCCACTCTCCCACACTATCTCTCCACACTCCCACACTATCTCTCCACTCTCACACACTATCTCTTCACTCTCTCCACTATCTCACCACTGTCCCACACTATCTCTCCACTCTCCCACACAATCTCTCCACTCTCCCACACTATCTCTCCACACTCTCACACTATCTCTCCACTCTCACACACTATCTCTCCACTCTCCCACACTATCTCTCCACTATCTCTCTACTGTCCCACACTATCTCTCCACTTTTCCACACTATCTCTCCACTCTCCCACACTATCTCTCCACTCTCGCACACTATCTCTCCACTATCTCTCCACTCTCCCACACTATCTCTCCACTCTGTCACACTATCTTTCCACTCTCCCACACTATCTCTCCACACTCCCACACTATCTCTCCACTCTCACACACTATCTCTCCACTCTCCCACACTATCTCTCCACTATCTCTCCACTCTCCCACACTATCTCTCCACTCTCCCACACTCTGTCTCCACTCTCCCACACTATCTCTCCTCTCTCGCACACTATGTCTCCAATTTCCCACACAATATCTCCACTCTCACACACTATCTCTCCGCTCTCTCCACAATCTCTCCACTGTCCCACACTATCTCTCCACTCTCCCACACTATCTCTCCACCCTCCCACACTATCTCTCCACCATCTCTCTACTGTCCCACACTATCTCTCCACTCTCCCACACTATCTCTCCACTCTCCCACACTATCTCTCCACTCTCCCACACTATCTCTTCACTGTCTCCACTATCTCACCACTGTCCCACACTATCTCTCCGCTCTCCCACACTATCTCTCCACTCTCCCACACTATCTCTCCACACTCCCACACTATCTCTCCACTCTCACACACTATCTCTCCACTCTCACTCACTATCTCTCCACTCTCCCACACGATCTCTCCAGTCTCCCACACTATCTCTCCACTCTCCCTCACTATCGCTCCACTCTTCCACACTAGCTCTCCACTTTCCCACACTATCTCTCCACTCTCTCACACTAACTCTCCACACTCCCACACTATCTCTTCACTCTCACACACTATCTCTCCACTCTCACACACTATCACTCCACTCTCCCACACGATCTCTCCACTCTCCCACACTATCTCTCCACTCTCCCACACTATCGCTCCACTCTCCCACACCATCCCTCCACTATCTCTCTACTGTCCCACACTATCTCTCCACTCTCCCACACGATCTCTCCACTCTCCCCCAATATCTCTCCACTCTCCCACACTATCTCTCCACTCTCTCACACTATCTTTCTACTCTCCCACACTATCTCTCCAGTCTCCCACACTATCGCTCCACTCTCCCACTCTATCGCTCCACTCTCCTACACTATCTCTCCACTTTCCCACACTATCTCTCCACTCTCTCACACTAACTCTCCACACTCCCACACTATCTCTCCACTCTCACACACTATCTCTCCACTCTCACACACTATCTCTCCACTCTCCCACACGATCTCTCCACTCTCCCACACTATCGCTCCACTCTCCCACACTTTCCCTCCACTATCTCTCTACTGTCCCACACTATCTCTCCACTCTCCCACACGATCTCTCCACTCTCCCACACAATCTCTCCACTCTCCCACACTATCGCTCAAATATCTCTCCACTCTGTCACACTATCTCTCCACTCTCCCACACTATCTCTCCACACTCCCACACTATATCTCCACTGTCCCACACTATCTCTCCACTCTCTCCACTATCTCTCCACTCTCCCACACTATCTCTCCACTATCTCTCCACTCTCCCACACTATCTCTCCACTCTCCCATACTATCACTCCACTCTCCCGCACTATCTGTCCACTATCTCTCCACTCTTTCACACTATCTCTTTACTCTCCAACACTACCTCTCCACTCTCCCACACTATCTCTCCACTATCTCTCTACTGTCCCACACTATCTCTCCACTCTCCCACACTATCTCTCCACTCTCCCACACTATCTCTCCACTATCTCTCCACTCTGCCACACTATCTCTCCACTCTCCCACACTATCTCTCCACTCTCCCACACAATCTCTCCACTCTCCCACACTATCTCTCCACTCTCCCACACTGTCGCTCCACTATCTCTCCACTCTGTCACACTTTCTCTCCACTCTCCCACACTATCTCTCCACACTGTCACACTATATCTCCACTCTCACACACTATCTCTCCACTCTCTCCACTGCCTCACCACTGTCCCGAACTATCTCTCCACTCTCCCACACTATCTCTCCACTCTCCCACACTATCTCTTCACTCTCCCACACTATCTCTCAACTCTCCCACACTATCTCTCCACTCTCCCACACTATCGCTCCACTATCTCTCCACTCTGTCACACTATCTCTCCTCTCTCCCACACTATCTCTCCACTCTTCCACACAATCTCTCCATACTCCCACACTTTCTCTCCACTCTCACACACTATCTCTCCACTCTCTCCACTGTCTCACCACTGTCCCGAACGATCTCTCCACTCTCCCACACTTTCTCTCCACTCTCCCACACTATCTCTCCACTATCTTTCCACTCTCCCACACTATCTTTCCACTCTCCCACACTATCTCTCGACACTCCCACACTATCTCTCCACTCTCCCACACTATCTCTCAACTCTCCCACACTATCTCTTCACTCTCCCACACTATCTCTCCTCTCTCTCCACTATCTCTCCACTCTCCCACACTATCTCTCCACTCTCCCACACTACCTCTCCACTCTCCCACACTATCTCTCCACTATCTCTCGACTGACCCACACTATCTCTCCACTCTCCTACACGATCTCTCCACTCTCCCACACTATCTCTCCACTATCTCTCCACTCTGTCACACTCTCTCTCCACTCTTCCACACTATCTCTCTACACTCCCACACAATCTCTCCACTCTCCCACACTATCTCTCCACTCTCCCACACTATCTCTCCACTCTCCCACACTATCTCTCCACAATCTCTCCACTCTGTCACACTATCTCTCCACTCTCCCACACTATCTCTCCACTCTCCCCCACTATTTCTCCACTATCTCTCCACTCTCCCACACTCTCTCTCCTCTCTCCGACACTATCTCTCCACTATCTCTCGACTCTATCACACTATCTTTCCACTCTCCCATACTATCTCTCCACACTCCCACACTATCTCTCCACTCTCACACACTATCTCTTCACTCTCACCACTGTCCCACACTATCTCTCCACTCTCCCACACTATCTCTCCACTCTCCCACACTATCTCTCCACTATCTCTCCACTCTGTCACACTATCTCTCCACTCTCCCACACTATCTCTCCACTCTCCCACACTATCTCTCTACTCTCCCACACTATCTCTCCACACTCCCACACTATCTCTCCACTCTCTCACACTATCTCCACTCTCCCACACCATCTCTCCACTATCTCTCTACTATCCCACACTATCTCTCCACTTTCCCACACTATCTCTCCACTCTCCCACACTATCTCTTCACTCACTCCACAATCTCACCACTGTCCCACACTATCTCTCCACTCTCCCACACTATCTCTCCACTCTCCCACACTATCTCTCCACTCTCCCATACTATCTTTCCACACTCCCACACTATCTCTCCACTCTCTCTCCACTCTCTCACACTATCTCTCCACACTCCCACACAATCTCTCCAATCTCACACACTATCTCTCCACTCTGACTCACTATCTCTCCACTCTCCCACACAATCTCTCCAGTCTCCCACACTATCTCTCCACTCTCCCACACTATCGCTCCACTCTTCCACACTATCTCTCCACTTTCCCACACTATCTCTCCACTCTCTCACACTAACTCTCCACACTCCCACACTATTTCTCCACTCTCACACACTATCTCTCCACTCTCACACACTATCACTCCACTCTCCCAGACGATCTCTCCACTCTCCCAAACTATCTCTCCACTCTCCCACACTATCGCTCCACTCTCACACACTATCCCTCCACTATCTCTCTACTGTCCCACACTATCTCTCCACTCTCCCACACGATCTCTCCACTCTCCCACACTATCTCTCCACTCTCCCACACTATCTCTCCACTCTCCCACACTATCTCTCCACTCTCCCACACTATCTCTCCACTCTCCCACACTATCTCTCCACTCTCCCACACTGTCGCTCCACTATCTCTCCACTCTGTCACACTATCTCTCCACTCTCCTACACTATCTCTCCACACTGTCACACTATCTCTCCACTCTCCCACACTATCTCTCACTCTCTCCACTGTCTCACCACTGTCCCGAACTATCTCTCCACTCTCCCACACTATCTCTCCACTCTCCCACACTATCTCTTCACTCTCCCACACTATCTCTCAACTCTCCCACACTATCTCTCCACTCTCCCACACTACCACTCCACTGTCACACACTATCTCTCCACTCTCCCACACTATCGCTCCATTCTCCAACACTATCTCTCCACTATCTCTCCACTCTGTCACACTATCTCTCCACTCTCTCACACTATCTCTCCACTCTCCCACACTATCTCTCCATTATCTCTCCACTCCCACACACTATCTTTCCACTCTCTCCACTATCTCTCCACTGTCCCGCACTATCTCTCCACACTCTTACACTATCTATCCACTCTCCCACACTATCTCTCCACTCTCCCACACTATCTCTCCTCTCCTCCACGCTCTCTCTCCACTCCCCCACACTATCTCTCCACTCCTCCACACTATGTCTCCACTCTCACACACTATCTCTCCACTCTCTCCACTCTCTCTGCACTGTCCCACACTCTCTCTCCTCTCTCCCACACTACCTCTCCACTGTCACACACTATCTCTCCACTCTCCCACACTATCGCTCCATTCTCCAACACTATCTCTCCACTATCTCTCCACTCTGTCACACTATCTCTCCACTCTCCCACAAGAACTCTCCACTCTCCCACACAATCGCTCCACTCTCCCACACGATTCCTCCACTATCTCTCTACTGTCCCACACTATCTCTCCACTCTCCCACACTATCTCTCCACTCTCCCAAACTATCTCTCCACTCTCCCACACGATCTCTCCACTCTCCCACACTATCTCTCCACTCTCCCAGACTATCGCTCCACTCTCCCAGACTATCCCTCCACTATCTCTCTACTGTCCCACACTATCTCTCAACTGTCTCCACTATCTTTCCACTGTCCCACACTATCTCTCCAATCTCCCACACTATCGCTCCACTGTCCCACACTATCCCTCCACTATCTATCTACTGTCCCACACTATCTCTCCACTCTCCCACACTATCTCTCCACTCTCCCACACTATCTCTCCACTATCCCTCCACTCTCCCACACTGTCTCTCCACTGTCCTACACTATCTATCCACTCTCCCACACTATCTCTCCACAGTCCCACACTATCTCTCCACTCTCCCACACTATCTCTCCTCTCTCTCCACTATCCCTCCACTGTCCCACACTATCTCTCCACTCTCCCAAACTGTCGCTCCTCTCTCCTACAATATCCCTCCACTATCTCTCTACTGTCCCACACCATCTCTCCATTCTCCCACACAGTCTCTCCACGCTCCCACACTATCTCTCGACTTTCTCTCTACTGTCCCACACTATCTCTCCACTCTCCCACACTATCTCTCCACTATCTCTCCACTCTCCCTCACTATCTCTCTACTCTCTCACACTATCTCTCTACACTCCGACACGATCTCTCCACTCTCACACACTATCTCTCCACTCTCATTCACTATCTTTCCACTCTCCCACACAATCTCTCCACGCTCCCACACTATCTCTCCACACTCCCACACTATCTCTCCACTCTCACACACTATCTCTCCACTCTCACACACTATCTCTCCACTCCCCCACACGATCTCTCCACTCTCCCACACCATCTCTCCACTCTCCCACACCATCTCTCCACTCTCCGACACTATCTCTCCACTCTCCCACACAATCGCTCCACTCTCCCACACTATTCCTCCACTATCTCTCTACTGTCCCACAAAATCTCTCCACTCTCCCACACTATCTCTCCACTCTCTCCACAATTTCACCACAGTCCCAAACTATCTCTCCACTCTCCCACAATATCTCTCCACTCTCACACACTATCTCTCCACTCTCCCACACGATCTCACCACTCTCCCACACTATCTCTCCACTCTCCCACACTATCGCTCCACTCTCCCAGACTATCCCTCCACTATCTCTCTACTGTCCCACACTATCTCTCAACTGTCTCCACTATCTTTCCACTGTCCCACACTATCTCTCCAATCTCCCACACTATCGCTCCACTCTCCCACACTATCCCTCCACTATCTATCTACTGTCCCACACTATCCCTCCACTCTCCCACACTATCTCTCCACTCTCCCACACTATCTCTCCACTGTCCCACACTATATTTCCACTCTCCCACACTATCTCTCCACAG
Source organism: Closterium sp. NIES-67 (assembly GCA_027943415.1). NCBI lineage: Eukaryota > Viridiplantae > Streptophyta > Zygnematophyceae > Desmidiales > Closteriaceae > Closterium > Closterium sp. NIES-67. The sequence goes on from BQMB01001805.1 coordinate 12,077, forward strand.
TCCCACACTATCTCTCCACTCTCCCACACTATCTCTCCTCTCTCTCCACTATCCCTCCACAGTCCCACACTATCTCTCCACTCTCCCAAACTATCGCACCTCTCTCCTACACTATCCCTCCACTATCTCTCTACTGTCCCACACCATATCTCCATTCTCCCACACTATCTCTCCACTCTCCCACACTATCTCTCCACACTCCCACACTATCTCTCCACTCTCACACACTATCTCTCCCCTCTCCCACACTATCTCTCCACTATCTCTCTACTGTTCCACACTATCTCTCCACTTTCCCACACTATCTCTCCACTCTCACACACTATGTCTCCACTCTCCCACACTATCTCTCCACTATCTCTCTACTGTCCCACACTATCTCTCCACTTTCCCACACTATCTCTCCACTCTCCCACACTATCTCTCCACTCTCCCACACTATCTCTCCACTTTCTCTCCACTCCTCCACACTATATCTCCACTCTCCCACACTATCTCTCCACTCTCCCACACTATCTCTCCACTCTCCCACACTATCTCTCCACTCTTCCACACCATCTCTCCACTCTCCCACACTATCTCTCCACTCCCCCACACTATCTCTCCACCCTCCCACACTATCTCTCCACTATCTCTCTACTGTCCTACACTATCTCTCCACTCTCCCACACCATCTCTCCACTCTCCCACACTATCTCTCCACTCTCCCACACTATCTCTCCACTATCTCTCCACACTCCTACACTATCTCTCCACTCTCACACACTATCTCTCCACTCTCCCACATTATCTCTCCACCCTCCCACACTATCCCTTCACTCTCCCACACTATCTATCCACTCTCCCACACTATCTTTCCACTCTCCCACACTATCTCTCCACTACCTCTCTACTGTCCCACACAATCTCTCCACTACCTCTCTACTGTCCCACACTATCTCTCCACTCTCCCCCACCATCTCTCCATTCCCCCTCATTATTTCTCCACTATCTCTCCACTCTCCCACACTGTCTTTCCACTCTGCCACACTATCTCTCCACTATCTCTCCACTCTGTCACAATATCTCTCCAACCTCCCACACTATCTCTCCACACTCCCACACTATCTCTCCACTCTCACACAGTATCTCTTCTTTCTCCCACACTATCTCTCCACTATCTCTCTACTGTCCCACACGATCTCTCCACTCTCCCACACTATCTCTCCACTCTCCCACACGATCTCTCCACTATCTCTCCACTCTCCCACACTCTCTCTCCACTCTCCCACACTATCTCTCCACTATCACTCCACTCAGTCACACTATCTTTCCACTCTCCCACACTATCTCTCCACACTCCCACACTATCTCTCCACTCTCACACACAATCTATTCACTCTCTCTACTATCTCACCACTGTCCCACACTATATCTCCACTCTCCCACACTATCTCTCCACGCCCCCCACTATCTCTCCACTATCTCTCCACTCTCCCACACTATCTCTCCACGCCCCCCACTATCTCTCCACTATCTCTCCACTCTCCCACACTCTCTCTCCACTCTACCACACTATCTCTCCACTATCTCTCCACTCTCCCACACTATCTCTCCACTCTCCCACACTATCTCTCCACTCTCCCACACTATCTCTCCACTCTCCCACACTATCTCTCCACACTCCCACACTATCTCTCCACTCTCACACACTATCTCTCCACTCTCCCACACTATCTCTCCACTATCTCTCTACTGTCCCACACTATCTCTTCACTTTCCCACACTATCTCTCCACTCTCCCACACTATCTCTCCACTCTACCACACTATCTCCCCACTATCTCTCCACTCTCCCACACTATCTCTCCACTCTCCCACACTATCTCTCCACTCTCGCACACTATCTCTCCAATTTCCCACACTATTTCTCCACTCTCACACACTATCTCTCCGCTCTCTCCACAATCTCTCCACTGTCCCACACTATCTCTCCACTCTCCCACACTATCTCTCCACTCTCCCACACTTTCTCTCCACTTTCTCTCTACTGTCCCACACTATCTCTCCACTCTCCCACACCATCTCTCTACTCTCCCACACTATCTCTCCACTCTCACACACAATCTCTTCACTCTCTCTACTATCTCACCACTGTCCCACACTATCTCTCCACTCTCCCACACTATCTCTCCACTCTCCCACACTATCTCTCCCCTCTCCCACACAATCTCTCCACACTCCCACACTATCTCTCCACTCTCACACACTATCTCTCCACTCTCCCACACTATCTCTCCACTCTCCCACACTATCTCTCTACTCTCGCACACTATCTCTCCAATTTCCCACACTATCTCTCCACTATCACACACTATCTCTCCGCTCTTTCCACTATCTCTCCACTGTCCCACACTATCTCTCCACTCTCCCACACTATCTCTCCACTCTCCCACACTATCTCTCCACTATCTCTCTACTGTCCCACACTATCTCTCCACTCTCCCACACCATCTCTCCACTCTCCCACACTATCTCTCCACTCTCCCACACTATCTCTCCCCTCTCCCACACTATCTCTCCACTCTCCCACACTGTCTCTCCACTCTCCCACACTATCTCTCCACTATCTCTCCACTCTGTCACACTATCTCTCCAACCTCCCACACTATCTCTCCACACTCCCACACTATATCTCCACTCTCACACACTATCTCTTCTCTCTCCCACACTATCTCTCCACTATCTCTCTACTGTCCCACACTATCTCTCCACTCTCCAACACTATCTCTCCACTCTCCCACACACTCTCTCCACTCTCCTACACAATCTCTCCACTATCTCTGCACTCTCCCACACTCTCTCACCACTGTCCCACACTATCTCTCCACTCTCCCACACTATCTCTCCACTCTCCCACACTATCTTTCCACTCTCCCACACTATCTCTCCACACTCCCACACTATCTCCCCACTCTCACACACTATCTCTCCACTCTCCCACACTATTTCTTCACTTTCCCACACTATCTCTCCACTCTCCCACACTATCTCTCCACTCTCCCACACTATCTCTCCACTCTCCCACACTTTCTCTCCACTATCTCCCCACTCTCCCACACTATCTCTCCACTCTCCCACACTATCTCTCCACTCTCCCACACTATCTCTCCACTATCTGTCCACTCTGTCACACTATCTTTCCACTCTCCCACACTATCTCTCCACACTCCCACACTATCTCTCCACTCTCACACACTATCTCTTCACTCTCTCCACTATCTCACCACTGTCCCACACTATCTCTCCACTCTCCCACACTATCTCTCCACTCTCCCACACTATCTCTCCACTCTCCCACACTATCTCTCCACACTCCCGCACTATCTCTCCACTCTCACACACTATCTCTCCACTCTCCCACACTATCTCTCCACTATCTCTCTACTGTCCCACACTATCTCTCCACTTTCCCAGACTATCTCTCCACTCTCCCACACTATCTCTCCACTCTCCCACACTATCTCTCCACTATCTCTCCACTCTCCCACACTATCTCTCCACACTCCCACACCATCTCTCCACACTCCCACACTATCTCTCCACTCTCACACACTATCTCTTCACTCTCTCTACTATCTCACCACTGTCCCACACTATCTCTCCACTCTCCCACACTATCTCTCCACTCTCGCACACTATCTCTCCACTCTCACACACTATCTCTTCACTCTCTCTACTATCTCACCACTGTCCCACACTATCTCTCCACTCTCCCACACTATCTCTCCACTCTCCCACACTATCTCTCCACTCTCCCACACTATCTCTCCACTCTCCCACACTATCGCTCCACTATCTCTCTACTGTCCCACACTATCTCTCCACTTTCCCAGACTATCTCTCCACTCTCCCACACTATCTCTCCACTCTCCCACACTATCTCTCCACTATCTTTCCACTCTGTCACACTATCTCTCCACACTCCCACACTATCTCTCCACACTCCCACACTATCTCTCCACTCTCACACACTATCTCTTCACTCTCTCTACTATCACACCACTGTCCCACACTATCTCTCCACTCTCCCACACTATCTCTCCACTCTCCCACACTATCTCTCCACTCTCACACACTATCTCTTCACTCTCTCTACTATCTCACCACTGTCCCACACTATCTCTCCACTCTCCCACACTATCTCTCCACTCTCCCACACTATCTCTCCACTCTCCCACATTATCTCTCCACTCTCCCACACTATCGCTCCACTATCTCTCTACTGTCCTACACTATCTCTCCACTTTCCCACACTATCTCTCCACTTTCCCACACTATCTCTCCACTCTCCCACACTATCTCTCCACTCTCCCACACTATCTCTCCACTATCTCCCCCACTCTCCCACACTATCTCTCCTCTCTCCCACACTATCTCTCCACTCTCCCACACTATCTCTCCACTATCTCTCCACTCTGTCACACTATCTTTCCACTCTCCCACACTATCTCTCCACACTCCCACACTATCTCTCCACTCTCCCACACTATCTCTCCACTCTCCCACACTATCTCTCCACTATCTCTCCACTCTCCCACACTATCTCTCCACTCTCACACACTATCTCTTCTCACTCCCACACTATCTCTCCACTATCTCTCTACTGTCCCACACTATCTCTCCACTCTCCCACACTATCTCTCCACTCTCCCACAGTATCTCTCCACTATCTCTCCACTCTCCTACACTGTCTCTCCACTCTCCCACACTATCTCTCCACTATCTCTCCACTCTGTCACACTATCTCTCCACTGTCCAACACTATCTCTTCACTCTCTCTACTATCTCACCACTGTCCCAAACTATCTCTTCACTCTCCCACACTATCTCTTCACTCTCCCCCCACTATCTCTCCACTATCTCACCACTGTCCCACACTATCTCTCCACTCTCCCACACTAAATCTCCACTCTCCCACACTATCTCTCCACTACCTCTCCACTCTGTCACACAATCTTTCCACTCTCCCACACTATCTGTCCACACTCCCACATGATCTCTTCACTCTCACACACTATCTCTTCACTCTCTCCATTATCTCACCACTGTCCCACCACTATCTCTCCACTCTCCCACACTATCTCTCCACTCTCCCACACTATCTCTCCATTTTCCCACACTATCTCTCCACTCTCACACACTATCTCTCCACTCTCTCCACTATCACTCTACTGTCCCACACCATCTCTCCACTCTTCCACACCATCTCTCCACTCTCCCACACTATCTCTCCACTATCTCTCCATCCTCCCACACTGTCTCTCCACTCTCCCACACTATTGCTCTACTATCTCTCCACTCTGTCACACTATCTCTCCAACCTCCCACACTATCTCTCCAATATGCCACACTATCTCTCCACTCTCACACACTATCTCTCCGCTCTCTCCACAATCTCTCCACTGTCCCACACTATCTCTCCACTCTCCCACACTATCTCTCCACTCTCCCACACTATCTCTCCATTTTCCCACACTATCTCTCCACTCTCACATACTATCTCTCCGCTCTCTCCACTATCTCTCTACTGTCCCACACCATCTCTCCACTCTTCCACACCATCTCTCCACTCTCCCACACTATCTCTCCACTATCTCTCCATCCTCCCACACTGTCTCTCCACTCTCCCACACTATTGCCTCCACTATCTCTCCACTCTGTCACACTATCTCTCCAACCTCCCACACTATCTCTCCACTCTCACACACTATCTCTTCTCACTCCCACACTATCTCTCCACTATCTCTCTACTGTCCCACACTATCTCTCCACTCTCCCACACTATCTCTCCACTCTCCCACAGTATCTCTCCACTATCTCTCCACTCTCCTACACTGTCTCTCCACTCTCCCACACTATCTCTCCACTATCTCTCCACTCTGTCTCACTATCTCTCCACTGTCCAACACTATCTCTTCACTCTCTCTACTATCTCACCACTGTCCCAAACTATCTCTTCACTCTCCCACACTATCTCTTCACTCTCCCCACTATCTCTCCACTATCTCACCACTGTCCCACACTATCTCTCCACTCTCCCACACTAAATCTCCACTCTCCCACACTATCTCTCCACTACCTCTCCACTCTGTCACACAATCTTTCCACTCTCCCACACTATCTGTCCACACTCCCACATGATCTCTTCACTCTCACACACTATCTCTTCACTCTCTCCATTATCTCACCACTGTCCCACACTATCTCTCCACTCTCCCACACTATCTCTCCACTCTCCCACACTATCTCTCCATTTTCCCACACTATCTCTCCACTCTCACACACTATCTCTCCGCTCTCTCCACTATCTCTCTACTGTCCCACACTATCTCTCCACTCTCCCACACAATCTCTCCACTCTCCCACACTATTCTCTCCACACTCCCACACTATCTCTCCACTCTCACCACACTCTCTCCACTCTCCCACACTATCTCTCCACTATCTCTCTACTGTCCCACACTATCTCTCCACTTTTCCCACACCTATCTCTCCACTCTCACACACTATCTCTCCACTCTCCCACACTATCTCTCCACTATCTCTCACTGTCCCACACTATCTCTCCACTTTTCCACACATCTCTCCACTCTCCCACACTATCTTTCCACTTTCTCTCCACCCTCCCACACTATCTCTCCACTCTCCCACAC
>BQMB01001806.1:0-15000 GCA_027943415.1 Closterium sp. NIES-67
ACGAGCTTTTTAACTGCAACAACTTAAATATACGCTATTGGAGCTGGAATTACCGCGGCTGCTGGCACCAGACTTGCCCTCCAATAGATCCTCGTTAAGGGATTTAAATTCGACTCATTCCAATTACCAGACTCGAAGAGCCCGGTATTGTTATTTCTTGTCACTACCTCCCTCTGTCAGGATTGGGTAATTTGCGCGCCTGCTGCCTTCCTTGGATGTGGTAGCCGTTTCTCAGGCTCCCTCTCCGGAATCGAACCCTAATTCTCCGTCACCCGTTACCACCATGGTAGGCCTCTATCCTACCATCGAAAGTTGATAGGGCAGAAATTTGAATGATGCGTCGCCGGCACAAGGCCGTGCGATCTGCGGAGTTACCATGTTTCACCAAATGGACCGGGCAAGCCCGGCATTGGCCTTTGCTCTAATAAATGCGTCCCTTCCGTGAGGTCGGGACATTTTGCACGTATTAGCTCTAGAATTACTACGGTTATCCGAGTAATTGGGCACCATCAAATAAACAATAACTGATTTATTGAGCCATTCGCAGTTTCGAGGGAACAAATGCCCTCTTATACTTAGACATGCATGGCTTAATCTTTGAGACAAGCATATGACTACTGGCAGGATCAACCAGGTAGCCCTTCCCAAAGGTAACCAGGAGCGCGGGAGCCTTGACGGCACCCTCGCGGGCCTCGGTCCCAAGGAAGCTCGCGCCTCCTGGGACGTCTGCCCATTCCCCTTTCTCGCACGGGCTGTCTCGCCGGAATCACCCGGGAACTGAGAGCAGCCCGCTCAGCGAGGCGTGCGCACCGTCGGCCCCTTCTCCCTCCGCCCCGGTCGGAATCACCCGACTCGCAAGGCATCGGGGTCCAGCCCGACGTATGGTATGCGCAACACGGATTCCCCGGTTCGCCGACACCTCCGCACGCCGGTCCACGAAAGAGCACCCGAGTCCGCGGTGCCGGATGAGGCTGGCAGGCCCCACCCGACCCCGCGAGCTCGAGGCTCGTCCGCGCTCGCGACGCCTGGGGCAAGCTGAGCTCGGAAACGACCTGCGGTGCAACCCGCCTGTCCTTCCCTCGCTCGCCTGCCGTCATTTCTTCCCATTTTCGGCCCAGAGCCTCTGGCAAAGGCTCCGGGCCTCACTCCCGGGTTCCCCAAGCCGGGTGTGATGGGTTGGCCCCAAGTGTGCAAGCCATCCCCCCAATCGTTCCACGTGCCGCGGCGGCCTGCCCGCAGCGGGATGACAACGACACCCGCACCAGCCGGGTGTGCTCCATCCCTCCCTCCAGGCCGAGGTCCACGCTCAGCCCCGTTAGAAACGAGGCCTCGCTGTTCCTTCGTCGACCTGGTTCGCCTCCAGCCCAGGAGGCACGCCATCTACCCATCGCCCTCCAAGGAGGGCGCGGGGTAGCTGAACTGGCCAACCTGCAACGGTTTCCCGTTGCCCTTTCGACTCCTCGAATGATCGGTGCTCTGCATTGAATCTTAGCCAGAGCCGGCCCTGCCTTTCTCGCCACCTTTTTCGTTTTGGCCAGGGCATCTCCCCCCACCGTGCCATCTCCCTTCATTTTACCAGGTGATCCTCCGCACCTGGAGAGCTCCCCGCCCCCTCCGCTGGGGCCTGTGCGCACCAACCCTCCGAAGAGAGTCCATGCGCACGTCTCACGGGACGCTCCCCCCCGGATCACAGAGTGCCGCCCTCCGTGGCCCGGGCCGGTGCCTCATAGGACCTCATGACAAGCTCGACTTCATACCTAGGTAATCCGCCTTGCTTGTGGTTTGAGGGCCAGTTCTCCTCTCCCCGAATTATTACTACGGAAAGGCCTCGGATTACCTTGGCTTACCGACTTTTCAAGCAACCGTCCTACCCAAAGATTAGTGAGAAGAGGTGAAAAGCCACTTCCCCCAAACCTTCTTAGGCTAACCACCTGGATTACGTTGGCTTACCGTCGTTTGGCGCAACCGAGTGACCCTTGCAAAGGTTCGGGGAGAGGTGGAGCACCCCTTCCCCCGGATTTTCTTAGGCCAACCACCCGGATTACGCTGGCTTACCGTCGTTTGGAGCAATCGATTCCCAGATGCCAGGGGTTGGGGAGAGGTGGAGCACCCCTCCCGCCCAGTATTCTTAGGCCAATGACCTGGATTACGTTGGCTTACCGTCGTTTGGGGCAATCGATTTCCCCGTGGCAAGGGTTGGGGAGAGGTAGAGCACTCCTCCCCTCCGTTGTTCTTAGGCCAGTGACCCGGATTACGTTGGCTTACCGTCGTTTGGGGCAATCTATGCCCACATGCCAAGGGTTGGGGAAAGATAGAGCACCCCTCCCCTCCGGTGTTCTTAGGCCAATGACCCGGATTACGTTGGGTTACCGTCATTTGAGGCAACCGTATGACCCATGCCAGGGGTCGGGGAGAGGTAGAGCACCCCTCCCCTGCAGTATTCTTAGGAAAACCACCTCGATTACGTTGGCTTACCGTCGTTTGGGGCAATCGGTTCCACCATGCCAGGGGTTGGGGAGAGGTAAGGAGCCCCTCCCCTCCGGCATTCTTAGGCCAATGACCTGGATTACGTTGGCTTACCGTCGTTTGGGGCAACCGGATGCCCCGAGCCAAGGGTTGGGGAGAGGTGGAGCACCCCTCCCCTCCTGTATTCTTAGGCCAATGACCCCGATTACGTTGGGTTACCATCGTTTGGGGCAATCGGATGGCCCATGCCAAGGGTTGGGGAGAGGTGGAGCACCCCTCCCCCCCCCCGTATTCTTAGGCCAATGACCTGGATTACGTTGGCTTACCGTCGTTTGGGGCAACCGGATGCCCCGAGCCAAGGGTTGGGGAGAGGTGGAGCACCCCTCCCCTCCTGTATTCTTAGGCCAATGACCCCGATTACGTTGGGTTACCATCGTTTGGGGCAATCGGATGGCCCATGCCAAGGGTTGGGGAGAGGTGGAGCACCCCTCCCCCCCCCCCGTATTCTTAGGCCAATGACCTGGATTACGTTGGGTTACCGTCGTTTGGGGCAATCGGATGGCCCATGCCAAGGGTTGGGGAGAGGTGGAGCACCCCTCCCCCCCCCCGTATTCTTAGGCCAATGACCTGGATTACGTTGGGTTACCGTCGTTTGGGGCAATCCGATGGCCCGTGCCAAGGGTTGGGGAGAGGTGGAGCACCCCTCCCCCCCCCGTATTCTTAGGCCAATGACCTGGATTACGTTGGGTTACCGTCGTTTGGGGCAATCGGATGGCTTGTGCCAAGGGTTGGGGAGAGGTAGAGCACCCCTTCCCCCCCGTATTCTTAGGCCAATGACCTGGATTACGTTGGGTTACCGTCGTTTGGGGCAATCCGATGGCCCGTGCCAAGGGTTGGGGAGAGGTAGAGCACCCCTTCCCTCCTGTATTCCTAGGCCAATGACCTGGATTACGTTGGGTTACCGTCGTTTGGGGCAATCAAGTCCCCGGAACCCAAGTGATGGAATCCATCCGGATCGGACCCCGGATGGGTTTGATCGAACCCATTCGGATGGAACCCATCCGGATCCGGATCTGGATCGATCGAACCCATTCGGATCCGAGTCGATCGAACCCATCCTTATCGAGCCGATCCGGATCCGGATCGATCGAACCCGTGTGGATCAAACCCATCCGGATCCGGATCAATTGAACCCATCCGGATCCGGATCGATCGAACCCATCCGGATCCGAGTCGATCGAACCCATTCGGATAGAACCCATCCCTATCGAGCCCATCCGGATCCGAGTCGATCGAACCCATTCGGATCGAACCCACCCGGGTCCGGATCGATCGAATCCGTCCGGATCCGGATCAAATGAACCCTTTCGGACCCAAGCCCATCCGGATCCGGATCGATCGAACCCATCCGGATCCGAGCCGATCGAACCCATCCGGATCCGAGTCGATCGAACCCATCCGGATCCGGATCGATCGAACCCATCCGGATCCGGTTCGATCGAACCCATTCGGATGGAATCGATCCGGATCCGAGTCGATCGAACCAATCCGGATCCGAGTCGATCGAACCCATTCGGATCGAACCCATCCGGATCCGAGTCGATCGAACCCATTCGGATCGAACCCATCCTTATCGAACCCATCCGGATCCGGATCGAACCCATCCGGATCCGGTTCGATCGAACCGATTCGGATGGAATCGATCCGGATCCGAGTCGGTCGAACCCATTTGGATCGAACCCACCCGGGTGCGGATCGATCGAACCCATCCGGATCCGGTTCGATCGAACCCATTCGGATGGAATCGATCCGGATCCGAGTCGATCGAACCAATCCGGATCCGAGTCGATCGAACCCATTCGTATCGAACCCATCCGGATCCGAGTCGATCGAACCCATCCTTATCGAACCCATCCGGATCCGGATCGATCGAACCCATCCGGATCCGGTTCGATCGAACCGATTCGGATGGAATCGATCCGGATCCGAGTCGATCGAACCCATTTGGATCGAACCCATCCGGATCCGGATTCACCGGCCCCATTCGTATCGAACCCATTCGGGTCCGGATCGATCGAACCATCAAGGTCAAAGCCTAGGCAGGGTATTCCTATGCCAATGGCCTGCATTGCGTTGGGTTACGATTGTTTGGGGCAATCAAGAACCGAAACCCAAGTGATGGGGAGTGGTAGAATGCCCCATCCCTAGAGTATTCCTAGGCCTATGACCTGGATTACGTTGGGTTACCGTCGTTTGGGGCAATCCGAAAACACATGGCCGAATGATGGGGAGAGGAAAAATACCACTTCCCTAGGGTATTCCTAGGCCTATGACCTGGATTACGTTGGGTTACCGTCGTTTGGGGCAATCCGAAAACACATGGCCGAATGATGGGGAGAGGAAAAATACCACTTCCCTAGGGTATTCCTAGGCCTATGACCTGGATTACGTTGGGTTACCGTCGTTTGGGGCAATCCGAAAAAATATGGCCGAATGATGGGGAGAGGAAAAATGCCACTTCCCTAGGGTATTCCTAGGCCTATGACCTGGATTACGTTGGGTTACCGTCGTTTGGGGCAATCCGAAAACACATGGCCGAATGATGGGGAGAGGAAAAATACCACTTCCCTAGGGTATTCCTAGGCCTATGGCCTGGATTACGTTGGGTTACCGTCGTTTGGGGCAATCCGAAAACATATGGCCAAATGATGGGGAGAGGAAAAATACCACTTCCCTAGGGTATTCCTAGGCCTATGACCTGGATTATGTTGGGTTACCGTCGTTTGGGGCAATCCGAAAACACATGGCCGAATGATGGGGAGAGGAAAAATACCCCTTTGCTGGGGTATTAATAGGCCTATGGCATGGATTACGTTGGGTTGCCATCGTTTGGGGCAACCTGTTTATGCGTTCATGGGATGCCAAGATTGACCCTTGGGACCCCCCAGCCGGGTCATTTGATCCCAAGGGCGGATTTGAACCGGCCCATGGGTTCATCCAATTCAAGAGCCCATCCCCGCTCGGCCATTCTGACCCCCCCAGCCGGTTCATTTGACCCCAAGGGCGGATTTGAACCGGCCCATGGGCTCATCCAACCCTTGGGCCCATCCCCCCTCGGTTTTTTTACCCCCCACCCGGTCCATTGGACCCCTAGGGCGGATCTGAACCGGCCCATGGGCTCATCCAACCCAAGATCCCATCCCCCCTCGGTTATTTGACCCCCCAGCCGGTCCATTGGACCCCAGGGGCGGATTTGAACCGGCCCATGGGTTCATCCAACCCAGGAGGATCCCATCCCCCCTCGGTTATTTGACCCCCCACCCGGTTCATTCGACCCCAAGGGCGGATTTGAACCGGCCCATGGGTTCATCCAATTCAAGAGCCCATCCCCCCTCGGTTTCTTTTACCCCCCAGCCGGTTCATTTGACCCCAAGGGCGGATTAGAACCGGCCCATGGGTTCATCCATCCCTTGGGACCACCCCCCCTCGGTTTTTTTTTACCCCCCGCCCGGTCCATTGGACCCCAGGGGCGGGTTTGAACCGGCCCATGGGTTCATCCAACCCAGGATCCCATCCCCCCTCGGTTATTTGACCCCCCCGCCGGTTCATTTGACCCCAAGGGCGGATTTGAACCGGCCCATGGTTTCATCCGACCCAAGAGCCCATTCCCCCTCTGTAATTCGACCCCCCAGCCGGTTCATTCGACCCCAAGGGCGGATTTGAACCGGCCCATGGGTTCATCCAATTCAAGAGCCCATCCCCGCTCGGCCATTCTGACCCCCCCAGCCGGTTCATTTGACCCCAAGGGCGGATTTGAACCGGCCCATGGGCTCATCCAACCCTTGGGCCCATCCCCCCTCGGTTTTTTTACCCCCCACCCGGTCCATTGGACCCCTAGGGCGGATTTGAACCGGCCCATGGGCTCATCCAACCCAAGATCCCATCCCCCCTCGGTTATTTGACCCCCCAGCCGGTCCATTGGACCCCAGGGGCGGATTTGAACCGGCCCATGGGTTCATCCAACCCAGGAGGATCCCATCCCCCCTCGGTTATTTGACCCCCCACCCGGTTCATTCGACCCCAAGGGCGGATTTGAACCGGCCCATGGGTTCATCCAATTCAAGAGCCCATCCCCCCTCGGTTTCTTTTACCCCCCAGCCGGTTCATTTGACCCCAAGGGCGGATTAGAACCGGCCCATGGGTTCATCCATCCCTTGGGACCACCCCCCCTCGGTTTTTTTTTACCCCCCGCCCGGTCCATTGGACCCCAGGGGCGGGTTTGAACCGGCCCATGGGTTCATCCAACCCAGGATCCCATCCCCCCTCGGTTATTTGACCCCCCCGCCGGTTCATTTGACCCCAAGGGCGGATTTGAACCGGCCCATGGTTTCATCCGACCCAAGAGCCCATTCCCCCTCTGTAATTCGACCCCCCAGCCGGTTCATTCGACCCCAAGGGCGGATTTGAACCGGCCCATGGGTTCATCCAATTCAAGAGCCCATCCCCGCTCGGCCATTCTGACCCCCCCAGCCGGTTCATTTGACCCCAAGGGCGGATTTGAACCGGCCCATGGGCTCATCCAACCCTTGGGCCCATCCCCCCTCGGTTTTTTTACCCCCCACCCGGTCCATTGGACACCTAGGGCGGATCTGAACCGGCCCATGGGCTCATCCAACCCAAGATCCCATCCCCCCTCGGTTATTTGACCCCCCAGCCGGTCCATTGGACCCCAGGGGCGGATTTGAACCGGCCCATGGGTTCATCCAACCCAGGAGGATCCCATCCCCCCTCGGTTATTTGACCCCCCACCCGGTTCATTCGACCCCAAGGGCGGATTTGAACCGGCCCATGGGTTCATCCAATTCAAGAGCCCATCCCCCCTCGGTTTCTTTTACCCCCCAGCCGGTTCATTTGACCCCAAGGGCGGATTAGAACCGGCCCATGGGTTCATCCATCCCTTGGGACCACCCCCCCTCGGTTTTTTTTTACCCCCCGCCCGGTCCATTGGACCCCAGGGGCGGGTTTGAACCGGCCCATGGGTTCATCCAACCCAGGATCCCATCCCCCCTCGGTTATTTGACCCCCCCGCCGGTTCATTTGACCCCAAGGGCGGATTTGAACCGGCCCATGGTTTCATCCGACCCAAGAGCCCATTCCCCCTCTGTAATTCGACCCCCCAGCCGGTTCATTCGACCCCAAGGGCGGATTTGAACCGGCCCATGGGTTCATCCAATTCAAGAGCCCATCCCCGCTCGGCCATTCTGACCCCCCCAGCCGGTTCATTTGACCCCAAGGGCGGATTTGAACCGGCCCATGGGCTCATCCAACCCTTGGGCCCATCCCCCCTCGGTTTTTTTACCCCCCACCCGGTCCATTGGACCCCTAGGGCGGATTTGAACCGGCCCATGGGCTCATCCAACCCAAGATCCCATCCCCCCTCGGTTATTTGACCCCCCAGCCGGTCCATTGGACCCCAGGGGCGGATTTGAACCGGCCCATGGGTTCATCCAACCCAGGAGGATCCCATCCCCCCTCGGTTATTTGACCCCCCACCCGGTTCATTCGACCCCAAGGGCGGATTTGAACCGGCCCATGGGTTCATCCAATTCAAGAGCCCATCCCCCCTCGGTTTCTTTTACCCCCCAGCCGGTTCATTTGACCCCAAGGGCGGATTAGAACCGGCCCATGGGTTCATCCATCCCTTGGGACCACCCCCCCTCGGTTTTTTTTTACCCCCCGCCCGGTCCATTGGACCCCAGGGGCGGGTTTGAACCGGCCCATGGGTTCATCCAACCCAGGATCCCATCCCCCCTCGGTTATTTGACCCCCCCGCCGGTTCATTTGACCCCAAGGGCGGATTTGAACCGGCCCATGGTTTCATCCGACCCAAGAGCCCATTCCCCCTCTGTAATTCGACCCCCCAGCCGGTTCATTCGACCCCAAGGGCGGATTTGAACCGGCCCATGGGTTCATCCAATTCAAGAGCCCATCCCCGCTCGGCCATTCTGACCCCCCCAGCCGGTTCATTTGACCCCAAGGGCGGATTTGAACCGGCCCATGGGCTCATCCAACCCTTGGGCCCATCCCCCCTCGGTTTTTTTACCCCCCACCCGGTCCATTGGACACCTAGGGCGGATCTGAACCGGCCCATGGGCTCATCCAACCCAAGATCCCATCCCCCCTCGGTTATTTGACCCCCCAGCCGGTCCATTGGACCCCAGGGGCGGATTTGAACCGGCCCATGGGTTCATCCAACCCAGGAGGATCCCATCCCCCCTCGGTTATTTGACCCCCCACCCGGTTCATTCGACCCCAAGGGCGGATTTGAACCGGCCCATGGGTTCATCCAATTCAAGAGCCCATCCCCCCTCGGTTTCTTTTACCCCCCAGCCGGTTCATTTGACCCCAAGGGCGGATTAGAACCGGCCCATGGGTTCATCCATCCCTTGGGACCACCCCCCCTCGGTTTTTTTTTACCCCCCGCCCGGTCCATTGGACCCCAGGGGCGGGTTTGAACCGGCCCATGGGTTCATCCAACCCAGGATCCCATCCCCCCTCGGTTATTTGACCCCCCCGCCGGTTCATTTGACCCCAAGGGCGGATTTGAACCGGCCCATGGTTTCATCCGACCCAAGAGCCCATTCCCCCTCTGTAATTCGACCCCCCAGCCGGTTCATTCGACCCCAAGGGCGGATTTGAACCGGCCCATGGGTTCATCCAATTCAAGAGCCCATCCCCGCTCGGCCATTCTGACCCCCCCAGCCGGTTCATTTGACCCCAAGGGCGGATTTGAACCGGCCCATGGGCTCATCCAACCCTTGGGCCCATCCCCCCTCGGTTTTTTTACCCCCCACCCGGTCCATTGGACCCCTAGGGCGGATTTGAACCGGCCCATGGGCTCATCCAACCCAAGATCCCATCCCCCCTCGGTTATTTGACCCCCCAGCCGGTCCATTGGACCCCAGGGGCGGATTTGAACCGGCCCATGGGTTCATCCAACCCAGGAGGATCCCATCCCCCCTCGGTTATTTGACCCCCCACCCGGTTCATTCGACCCCAAGGGCGGATTTGAACCGGCCCATGGGTTCATCCAATTCAAGAGCCCATCCCCCCTCGGTTTCTTTTACCCCCCAGCCGGTTCATTTGACCCCAAGGGCGGATTAGAACCGGCCCATGGGTTCATCCATCCCTTGGGACCACCCCCCCTCGGTTTTTTTTTACCCCCCGCCCGGTCCATTGGACCCCAGGGGCGGGTTTGAACCGGCCCATGGGTTCATCCAACCCAGGATCCCATCCCCCCTCGGTTATTTGACCCCCCCGCCGGTTCATTTGACCCCAAGGGCGGATTTGAACCGGCCCATGGTTTCATCCGACCCAAGAGCCCATTCCCCCTCCGTAATTCGACCCCCCAGCCGGTTCATTCGACCCCAAGGGCGGATTTGAACCGGCCCATGGGTTCATCCAATTCAAGAGCCCATCCCCGCTCGGCCATTCTGACCCCCCCAGCCGGTTCATTTGACCCCAAGGGCGGATTTGAACCGGCCCATGGGCTCATCCAACCCTTGGGCCCATCCCCCCTCGGTTTTTTTACCCCCCACCCGGTCCATTGGACCCCTAGGGCGGATTTGAACCGGCCCATGGGCTCATCCAACCCAAGATCCCATCCCCCCTCGGTTATTTGACCCCCCAGCCGGTCCATTGGACCCCAGGGGCGGATTTGAACCGGCCCATGGGTTCATCCAACCCAGGAGGATCCCATCCCCCCTCGGTTATTTGACCCCCCACCCGGTTCATTCGACCCCAAGGGCGGATTTGAACCGGCCCATGGGTTCATCCAATTCAAGAGCCCATCCCCCCTCGGTTTCTTTTACCCCCCAGCCGGTTCATTTGACCCCAAGGGCGGATTTGAACCGGCCCATGGGTTCATCCATCCCTTGGGACCACCCCCCCTCGGTTTTTTTTTACCCCCCGCCCGGTCCATTGGACCCCAGGGGCGGGTTTGAACCGGCCCATGGGTTCATCCAACCCAGGATCCCATCCCCCCTCGGTTATTTGACCCCCCCGCCGGTTCATTTGACCCCAAGGGCGGATTTGAACCGGCCCATGGTTTCATCCGACCCAAGAGCCCATTCCCCCTCCGTAATTCGACCCCCCAGCCGGTTCATTCGACCCCAAGGGCGGATTTGAACCGGCCCATGGGTTCATCCAATTCAAGAGCCCATCCCCGCTCGGCCATTCTGACCCCCCCAGCCGGTTCATTTGACCCCAAGGGCGGATTTGAACCGGCCCATGGGCTCATCCAACCCTTGGGCCCATCCCCCCTCGGTTTTTTTACCCCCCACCCGGTCCATTGGACCCCTAGGGCGGATTTGAACCGGCCCATGGGCTCATCCAACCCAAGATCCCATCCCCCCTCGGTTATTTGACCCCCCAGCCGGTCCATTGGACCCCAGGGGCGGATTTGAACCGGCCCATGGGTTCATCCAACCCAGGAGGATCCCATCCCCCCTCGGTTATTTGACCCCCCACCCGGTTCATTCGACCCCAAGGGCGGATTTGAACCGGCCCATGGGTTCATCCAATTCAAGAGCCCATCCCCCCTCGGTTTCTTTTACCCCCCAGCCGGTTCATTTGACCCCAAGGGCGGATTTGAACCGGCCCATGGGTTCATCCATCCCTTGGGACCACCCCCCCTCGGTTTTTTTTTACCCCCCGCCCGGTCCATTGGACCCCAGGGGCGGGTTTGAACCGGCCCATGGGTTCATCCAACCCAGGATCCCATCCCCCCTCGGTTATTTGACCCCCCCGCCGGTTCATTTGACCCCAAGGGCGGATTTGAACCGGCCCATGGTTTCATCCGACCCAAGAGCCCATTCCCCCTCCGTAATTCGACCCCCCAGCCGGTTCATTCGACCCCAAGGGCGGATTTGAACCGGCCCATGGGTTCATCCAATTCAAGAGCCCATCCCCGCTCGGCCATTCTGACCCCCCCAGCCGGTTCATTTGACCCCAAGGGCGGATTTGAACCGGCCCATGGGCTCATCCAACCCTTGGGCCCATCCCCCCTCGGTTTTTTTACCCCCCACCCGGTCCATTGGACCCCTAGGGCGGATTTGAACCGGCCCATGGGCTCATCCAACCCAAGATCCCATCCCCCCTCGGTTATTTGACCCCCCAGCCGGTCCATTGGACCCCAGGGGCGGATTTGAACCGGCCCATGGGTTCATCCAACCCAGGAGGATCCCATCCCCCCTCGGTTATTTGACCCCCCACCCGGTTCATTCGACCCCAAGGGCGGATTTGAACCGGCCCATGGGTTCATCCAATTCAAGAGCCCATCCCCCCTCGGTTTCTTTTACCCCCCAGCCGGTTCATTTGACCCCAAGGGCGGATTAGAACCGGCCCATGGGTTCATCCATCCCTTGGGACCACCCCCCCTCGGTTTTTTTTTACCCCCCGCCCGGTCCATTGGACCCCAGGGGCGGGTTTGAACCGGCCCATGGGTTCATCCAACCCAGGATCCCATCCCCCCTCGGTTATTTGACCCCCCCGCCGGTTCATTTGACCCCAAGGGCGGATTTGAACCGGCCCATGGTTTCATCCGACCCAAGAGCCCATTCCCCCTCCGTAATTCGACCCCCCAGCCGGTTCATTCGACCCCAAGGGCGGATTTGAACCGGCCCATGGGTTCATCCAATTCAAGAGCCCATCCCCGCTCGGCCATTCTGACCCCCCCAGCCGGTTCATTTGACCCCAAGGGCGGATTTGAACCGGCCCATGGGCTCATCCAACCCTTGGGCCCATCCCCCCTCGGTTTTTTTACCCCCCACCCGGTCCATTGGACCCCTAGGGCGGATTTGAACCGGCCCATGGGCTCATCCAACCCAAGATCCCATCCCCCCTCGGTTATTTGACCCCCCAGCCGGTCCATTGGACCCCAGGGGCGGATTTGAACCGGCCCATGGGTTCATCCAACCCAGGAGGATCCCATCCCCCCTCGGTTATTTGACCCCCCACCCGGTTCATTCGACCCCAAGGGCGGATTTGAACCGGCCCATGGGTTCATCCAATTCAAGAGCCCATCCCCCCTCGGTTTCTTTTACCCCCCAGCCGGTTCATTTGACCCCAAGGGCGGATTAGAACCGGCCCATGGGTTCATCCATCCCTTGGGACCACCCCCCCTCGGTTTTTTTTTACCCCCCGCCCGGTCCATTGGACCCCAGGGGCGGGTTTGAACCGGCCCATGGGTTCATCCAACCCAGGATCCCATCCCCCCTCGGTTATTTGACCCCCCCGCCGGTTCATTTGACCCCAAGGGCGGATTTGAACCGGCCCATGGTTTCATCCGACCCAAGAGCCCATTCCCCCTCTGTAATTCGACCCCCCAGCCGGTTCATTCGACCCCAAGGGCGGATTTGAACCGGCCCATGGGTTCATCCAATTCAAGAGCCCATCCCCGCTCGGCCATTCTGACCCCCCCAGCCGGTTCATTTGACCCCAAGGGCGGATTTGAACCGGCCCATGGGCTCATCCAACCCTTGGGCCCATCCCCCCTCGGTTTTTTTACCCCCCACCCGGTCCATTGGACCCCAAGGGCGGATTTGAACCGGCCCATGGTTTCATCCGACCCTTGGGCCCATCCCCCCTTGGTTTCTTTGCCCCTAGGGCGGATCGGAACCGGCCCATGGGTTCATCCAACCCTAGTGCCCACAGGCTTCCCGTGTAATCGAATTCCAACCGGGCAAAAAGGGCTCCAGGGCGGGTGTGATCCCTTTCAAGGCACGACAACACCCTAGAGCCGACAAGCCCTTCCGGTGTAGTCGATTTCCAACCGGGAAAAAAAGGGCTCCAGGGCGGGTGTGAGCCCTTTCGAGGCACGACACCGCCCTAGAGCCCACAAGCCCTTCCGGTGCAGTCGATTTCCAACCGGGCAAAAAGGGCTCTAGGGCGGGTGTGAGCCCTTTCGAGGCACGACACCGCCCTAGAGCCCACAAGCCCTTCCGGTGCAGTCGATTTCCAACCGGGCAAAAAGGGCTCTAGGGCGGGTGTGAGCCCTTTCGAGGCACGACACCGCCCTAGAGCCCACAAGCCCTTCCGGTGTAGTCGATTTCCAACCGGGCAAAAAGGGCTCCAGGGCGGGTGGGAGCCCTTTCGAGGCACGACACCGCCCTAGAGCCCACAAGCCCTTCCGGTGTAGTCGATTTCCAACCGGGCAAAAAGGGCTCCAGGGCGGGTGTGAGCCCTTTCGAGGCACGACACCGCCCTAGAGCCCACAAGCCCTTCCGGTGTAGTCGATTTCCAACCGGGCAAAAAGGGCTCTAGGGCGGGTGCGAGCCCTTTCGAGGCACGGCACCGCCCTAGAGCCCACAAGCCCTTCCGGTGTAGTCGATTTCCAACCGGGCAAAAAGGGCTCTAGGGCGGGTGCGAGCCCTTTCGAGGCACCACACCACCCTAGAGCCAACGAGCATCCGGATATGACCGGATGGATCGGATGCCTTTTTTTCCCCCAGGGCACCGCACAACCCAGTACAAGGCAAGGCGAGCACCCAAGGGGCAAGCCCATCGGGTTCGCCCGATCGAACCCATCCGGATCCATCGATCGAACCCGTCCGGATCCGACCATCGAACCCATCCGGGTCGACTGACCGAACCCATCCGGATCCATCGATCCAACCCATCCGGATCGAACCAACGAAACCATCCGGATCCATCGATCGACCCCATCCGGATCGATGGGTCGAACCCATCCGAATCCAGCCCCATCCGGAACCGAATCGATCGACCGGACCCCATCCGGACCCGGGCCGATCGTCCGGACCCATCCGAATCCAGCCCCATCCGGATCCGGGTCGATCGACCGGGCCCCATTCGGACCCGAATCGATCGACCGGACCCATCCGAATCCAGCCCCATCCGGATCCGATTTCGATCGACCGGGCCCCATCCGGATCCGAATCGATCGACCGGACCCCATCCGGACCCAAATCGATCGACCGGACCCATCCGAATCCAGCCCCATTCGGATCCGAATCGATGGACCGGGCCCCATCCGGACCCCAATCGATCGACCGGACCCATGCGGGTCGATCGATCGAACCCATCCGAATCCGACCGCATCCGGATCCGAATCGATCGATCGGACCCCATCCGGACCCGGGCCGATCGTCCGGACCCATCCAAATCCAGCCCCATCCGGATCCGGATGGATCGACCGGGCCCCATTCGGACCCAAATCGACCGACCGGACCCATCCGAATCCAGCCCCATCCGGATCCGATTTCGATCGACCGGGCCCCATCCGGACCCCCATCGATCGACCGGACCCCATCCGGACCCGAATCGATCGACCGGACCCATCCGAATCCAGCCCCATCCGGATCCGATTTCGATCGACCGGGCCCCATCCGGATCCGAATCGATCGACCGGACCCCATCCGGACCCAAATCGATCGACCGGACCCATCCGAATCCAGCCCCATTCGGATCCGAATCGATGGACCGGGCCCCATCCGGACCCCAATCGATCGACCGGAC